>SDEE01000512.1:0-36057 GCA_004126415.1 Candolleomyces aberdarensis | reverse complement strand
CCGCATCCCCGACAAATGGCTCGACGCCCACCCCGGAGGCAATCTCTCGCTTCTCCACTTCGTCGGCCGTGACGCGACAGACGAAATCGAAGCGTACCATTTCGACAATACCCTCAGCCTCATCTCTCGCTACGCCGTCGGACGTGTGCAAAACTCGTTGGAGCAGCCATGGGTCCCTCTTGTTCCTCCAATCATGGCCGGCTGGGTCCGTCGAAAGGATGCCGATGGAAAGCCGTACTGGCATCGGGAAGCAGTCGAGCAGCGCTCTACTAGCAACACAGCCACCGCGCCCTCCTCCCAAATTTTGCTCCTATCTACCGATGCCTCTCCTCTGCAAGAAAAGGGGCTCGCTGGCCCCACCGAGGCGACGTTGACTCCTCCCCCAGCAACTCTCTCTCTCCAGGCCCAGGCCCGACTGTCCCAGGCCTACCGGGACCTCCATCAGCGAGTAACGGAAGCTGGCCTGTACGAAACCCCGTACTTGACTGGATATGGGCCCGAAGTTGCTCGGTATACCCTGCTGGCAGTACTTTCTGCCTATGCGTATTCCCACCAGTGGTTTATGACGAGTGCTGTCTTCCTGGGATTGTTATGGCACCAGTTGGTGTTCACAGCTCATGACCTTGGCCATATGGGTGTCACTCATAATTGGACCTTAGACCGTCTGATATCCATTGGCATTGCGGACTTCATAGGCGGGCTTAGCATCGGCTGGTGGGTTCAGGTCAGTCGCATTGTTTTTGCTCATACCATACTGTTGCTGATTTGATTTTTATCTCAGAACCACAATGTCCATCATAGTAAGTCTGGCTAGGCATCAGCTCAGTATTCACATCTAACTTCTTTTTTCTCCCCAAAAGTTGTCACGAACCATCCGTCTCAGTACGTCTGCATTATTACGACATGACCGACCCCAAGCTAACACTCCCTCGCAGTGACCCTGACATTGAACATATACCATTCTTCGCCATTTCCACCTCGTTCTTCTCATCGCTTTGGTCTTCGTACTACAAGAGAACAATGGTTTTCGACCGCTTTGCAAAGTTCTTGATCTCCCTTCAGCACAAGTTATTTTATATCGTCATGGCCTTCGCACGTTTCAACCTTTACGCTAATTCGTACGTATACCTCTTTCAAAAGGCCTCAGATACCAAACGTGCCAGAGGCGGCACATGGGCGTGGAGATTAGAAGTCCTAGGGATTGCCTTTTTCTGGAGCTGGTACGGGCGGGTGCTTTACGGGACCGGCTCCTGGCAAACCGCCCTCGCGTATCTCCTTATCAGTCACATCGTCCCCAGCCCTCTCCATGTTCAAGTAAGTCGCTCTCGTTTTCAATTACACTTTATTTCTTTTACTCAATTTTTTTTCCCCAAACCGTTAGATTGTGCTCTCCCATTTCAGTATGTCGACCGCCGACTTGGGCCCAACGGAATCCTTCCCCCATCGCCAGATGCGCACAACGTCGGACGTCATCTGCCCGGAATCCATTGGGTGGATTCACGGTGGCCTGCAGCTCCAAGTCACGCACCACCTGTTCCCTCGCTTACCCAGACACAACCTCAAAAAAGCCAGCGTCCTCGTGAAACAATTCGCTGAAGAAAACCAGTTAACCTACGCTGAATTTGGCTTTGTAGCCGGGAACAAGGATGTCCTTGGTGTCCTACGAAATGTGGCCGAGCAGGTCAAGATTGTTGGCATGGTTGCTCAATCAGAGGTCGTAGAGGCAGTGGAGAAGAGTACCCCAGAGTTGAAAAATAAACAGGGATAGGACGAGGAGCTTTTTATTACATACTAATAGGGTTTTTTTTGCGTATACCAAGGCTAACTGCTAGATCTAGAATATTACCATAGATAATGTTTTCACGAATCGGCCGATTGCATCTTATAATGATCTCTGACTGAAGCTTGAAGGATCTGGGTCATATTGTGCATAAGACATGGGCTGTTGTATATGACAACGAGAAGAGTGTGCCATGGTTTTAATGGTGATGTCTGGATGGGCGAGGCATGCGATAGCGAAGTAGAAGAATACAAAGGCGGGCGACAACAGTAGTTTACTTCTTCTTGTTGGCCTCCTCCTCCTCCTTCTTGGCAGCACGGATTTTGCGAACACCTGCGTACCTGGCGTTGGATTGAGCGTCGCGGAGAGTCCTGTATGCCTTGAAGTCCCGCTCCTCTTGGGTGATCTTGCGAGGAGCCTCGGCGGCGTAGATATCGAGGATGGCAAGGTTTTGGCGAGTGGTAGTCGCGGTGAGATCATCGCCCTGATGGAAAAATAAATACAAGATATGTTTCAAGATGAATCGAACGCACCGTCGAGTCACCCTTCTTGGGCTTGCCGGCCTTGCGAGGGAAGACAATGAGTTTGGCCTTGTAGGCCTTTAGCCTCTCGACGTTGACCTTTTTGCCCTCTTCGCTCAGGTTTGTCCTCCTGTGGTCCACAACGATACCAACGCTCCTGGCCTCCTTCCTGCCGATACCAGCCTCCTTCAGTTCTGTGAGGGTGAATCCGCGGCCCTCCCTGACCTTGCGGTTGTATCGGACGGTTTGAGCACGGACTGCAGGGCGGAGGAGGGTGAGGGGTCGAACGCCAAGGGTTGTGGCTTTGGCCTTGCGAGCATTGCGGCGGCGGAGCTTGCGCCCTGGCTGGTCGAACCAGGTGCGGACTCGGCGCTGCCAGTCCTTTCGGAAGTGGTTATTGTGGAGGACTGTGCATCAAACCAAAGTCCATGAGCTGCTACGATAAAGGGACAATCCCAAGATAAACGGACCGTTGTTGTGCGCAAAACCCATGGCTTATCTGCAAATCAAAGTTAAATAAGTCTCCTCGTTGTCTAGGACAGCGAGCGAGGGCGTACCTTGAGGTCTTGAGGTCGTCGAGCGCCGTTGCCGGTATTATGGTTACTGTCCTAATCCAGCAGCGTGTGTGGCTGGGACGAACTGCATAGCTGATCACGGCAAATCCCGAAGCCCTAACCCCAGGGAAAGGCACTTCAACGTTGTTCGGGCTCTTCGGAAATTTGTAGGTGGCCATGACAGTCTGTTGGTGTCCTACGCAGCCCACTCAATGAAGCTGTATCTGCCTCTTATTCGGCAGCGCGTAAGAAACCCTAGATACGTCCTTGTCAGTGGCGAATTCTCCCCTACTCAATCGCACGATTTGTTCGTAAGTTCTGCTCTCCGTTGCCGGTTTTAACGCTCTATCTCTAGGTGTGCAGTAAAAATCCCTCTGCTTCTCGCCATTGTCCTTTGGTAATGTTACGGAGACTGAGGATCATTCGAGATCCGACTCACTAAAAAGGCATAGGTCGATACACCGCCAGGCCCACGGGAGATCTCACCGGACGTCGTCTAGGAGAATTCGGCCTCTTCAGCTCCTGGAGGAGGCCAGCTTCTTTCAATCTCTCCTATCGCCCTGGTATTGCCTCTCGCGAAAAGCCCCATATGGCCGCTCATTTGCTCCCTCGAAAATATACACGTTTATGGCAAATTTTGACTTGCACCTTCCTCATCCAGCATCCGCCCTTCTCGACTTCTCTCGCTTGATCCCTTGTGACAGCAGCACGCGCACTCCTTACACCACCCATACATTTGCTCCGGGTCGTGCTAATACTAATAAGATTGCCTATCAACGTTTCCAACCTAACCCTGCTCGTCGGTGCTTAAAACCTTTGCCTTTAGCAACCTTTGGCTGCGTGCCTTCACCTGGGTGCTTGCGATACTGTGCTGGTAGTCTGTGCCTTTTCTAATTTCTAGGCATCCGAGCTCACCCAAGTGGCACGAGCGGTCTCTGATTTACCACCTCCCCGGACGTCCCAACTATTAGCACCGAAGAGTGACGTCCCTTTCAAGATCAGATTTCTAACCCTGTCGAGGAACGGTGGGTCCCTTCTCCATCTTTGGATCACCCTAATTCATTTCAGAATTACAGTTCTTTTCCCGTATTTCTCCTACTGGGGTAATTCCATTTATCTTGACATCCTGTGTTTGTTCACCTTCGCTGAATATAAGAAGCCTACACCCATACTCGCCATTAACCAGTCCTCCCCATTCCCATCGATTCACATATTCTTCTTCGCAAGTGACAATGCTGCTCAATCCTCCTTACCGTGCAGACCACATCGGCTCTCTCCTCCGCCCCGAGGCTCTCTTCCGAAAACGGGAAGCCTTGGAGAAGCAGGAGTGCAGCCTCGATGATGTTAAAGCACTCGAAGACGATGCTATCAAGCACGTCGTTGACCTTCAGAGGGAGGTCGGTATCAAGACTATAACCGACGGTGAACTCAGAAGGTAGCTAGCTCTTGCTTTCATGAACCTCTAACTTTCTAACCCCCGTGATCTCGAATTCCAGGGCCATGTTCTACGATAACGTCTTCGACAGGCTCGAAGGAATAACCTTCATTCCCAACCGTATGCTCCTTTTTTTCCCTTCTCCATATGCCATAGCTCAACCCTCCTTAGGTCCCATCGCCACTTTCAAGGTATTGAAATTGATCTTTTAAGCGTGACATCTCTTCACATCGTCTTCACATGGAATAGCCCTACATTCCTCACGTCGGCTTCATGTACATGATGGGCATTCAGGAAGCGGAGACTTTCTACTGCACTGTAAGTAACCGGAATATGCCTGCGGCTAAGTGCTTCCTGTCTGACACCAGGATATCATGGCCATACAGGGAAAGATAAAGCGGACCCGTTCCTGGTATATTGACGAGTTCAACTATACCAAAAGCCTCGTCGCTCCCGAAGTGAGGACTCTTTTGTTTTGTATTCGTGGCGTCAATTCGACGCTGAAACGTCTCCTAGGATGTCAAAAACATCAAGGTCACGATGTGTGCACCATCTTGGTTCCACCAACGGCATGGCTCTGACGAGTCTTACGATTTGTCTGTGTACAAGAACGATGGTGATTGTAATCTTGCGCCTCATCTCTTCCTTGCTAAAAATCTCTTCCAGACGAATACTTCGACGACCTTGGAGTTGCTTACCGTGCAGAAATCAAAGAACTCTACGAGCAAGGATGTCGTGAGTGAGCTTCTTATCAGGCTAAATCTTTCTCCGACCTCTTTCCACAGGAAACATTCAAATCGACGATCCAACCTTCTGCTATTTTTGCAATGAGCAAATGATTGCGGGGATGGAGAAGGCTGGTGTCGATCATGAGGCTCTTCTTGACACTTACATTCGAGCTATCAATGTCTGCACTCAAGGACGGCCAAGCGATTTGAGAATTGGGGTGCATATGTGTCGCGGAAATTTCAAGGTTGGGACCGGTGTTCTGGAATCTGAACCACAACCGACTAAACCTTATGGGATTTCAATATACAGGGTGGCGTTCATTTTTCGGAAGGAGGATACGCGCGCATTGCTGTCAAGGTATTCAATACATTGGACGTGGACGTGTTCTATGTAGGTTTCCACACTGATCAATTTGGGAGGAATCATTGACGCCCGATAACAGCTTGAGTACGACACTGAACGTGCGGGTGACTTTGAACCCTTGAAATATTTCCCAACTGGCAAGGTCGCCGTACTCGGCCTTGTCACGACCAAAAACCCCAAGGTGAGTAGTTTAACCATGTAAAACCTGTATTAGGTTGGTCCTCATGTCAACTTTAACCTCTTGCAGCTTGAATCCATTGACGATCTCAAGGCCCGGGTTTACGAAGCGGCCGAGGTTATGTCACAGGGCAATTCGCAGCGCTCCAAGGAAGAAGCTTTGAACCAGTAATGCTTGTTTGCTGTTTCCACGGTTTGTACGGTGAAGCTAATGCGTACGATGACAGGTTATGCATTAGCACTCAATGTGGCTTTGCCTCTGTATGGCAAGGGAATCCGGTGACGGAGGAAGTACGTGCTATTTCCAACCATCTCGCATTTTATCTGTGACTAACTTCCCGGAAAAATAGGACGAGAAGAAGAAGCTGCAGCTGCTCCTCCAAGCTTCCAAAGAAATCTGGAACGACTCTTGAGCGCTCTTTTTCGCGGGTTCTTTATCACTGTATGATACTTCAAGGCAATGTATAACTGGATATATTGGAATGACTATATTGATACCATTCGAGTAGCACACATGGCAAACGAAGCGTTCGGTTCCACTAGGCCTATAACCTGTCCGGGACGGGGTGGGCATAGATCGGTGCCTAGGCCTCTCAGCCTGACTCTCGTATAGGAGCTATGGCCAGGGTTAGATATCCGAATCCAACTCGACAGACCGAGGAACAAAGTAGGGCTGATGAAGAATATCTGCAATTCCTATGCAAANCGCCCAGACGACGTCCTTTCTTAACTTCTGGCTTACGGTCACTCTCCTCGATTAACGGGTGGTCGGCCTTCGATCAAGTAGGCTAGACTCTAAGAGGAATAGACTGACTGCTTCCAATGACATCGTCGTGGAAGGTACTTTGCAGATGATTCTGCTCCACCCTCAAGGGCACAATCGACGAAATAGGCTTCTCTGCAACAGCTGCGACCCCAGCGACCGATCCATGTGTCGATAGATCGCTGCTCATGAAACTGGTACGAGAGGCGTGAATTACACTTCTTTGGCGCCTTTTTCTAGCCTTGTGTCATTCGCAGAACTGTACAGGACTCGTTCACCACTCCCGGCCGCTAAAAAAGGTGTTCGTGTTCGGTGCTCAGAGCGCCAAGTGCTTAAAATAAAATTCTCTCTCGAAATGTCGCTCTGGTGGCTGGCATCTGCTAGTGAGGAATGCCAAGCGGCTAAGCGGTCGCCCGACGTCATTCATCCTCACATCATCCAGAGACAGGGACATCACCGCTGAGGCGAAAATCTTTGGAAACAAGCCCGCGCACGGCCAAGCTACACCTGACTATGCAGAGGTGATGATAAGCAGTACTATCTTTTTCCCTTATTCCTTTGAATGAACCTGTTCGTCTGTGGTGGGCAGACTCGCCCGTCGCCGTCTCGTTGCTATGTGCTGGCCATAGTAACCGTCCCAGTATGTATGGCTTACGTAACGATATTCTGACATTTGGCTTGTTCGTTGATGTCCTCCGCTTCTCGTTGATTGGAGCGCGCTCTCTGTCTGTCTGCTTTCCCCTTCACCGCTCTTTTGCCATGGTCGCTCTTTTGTCCCTTTTTTATGTTCTCTCCTTCACAATTTCTACTGTCTTTTCTTTTCCATTCACACACAGTGCAGTCTCGGAGTGCGACAATCTATCTGTAGAGTGGGAAGGTGAGGTAACTACGCTTCCTCGAGTCGGGCCTTTTGCTAAACGTGATTAGGTGGTACTGGACCTTTTCAACTGAATATTATCCCGGTACGAGGAACCCTTAATTAAAACATACTATAAGCGAACTCACCTCTTCCAAGGTCTTCGGAACTCCGTCCAACATCTCAATACCTAGCGCTGCCTTCTCCAATGGCAAGGGATCATTTTCCACTCAGCTACCGCTTCCAGTGGGCAAGAGGCTGGTCCTGGCAATGTCAGACTCGACTGGCTTTGCGACGGGGGGAATATCCGATGTTCTAACTGTCGCGCCGTCGCAAGGTGGTACCTGCGATAGTTCCGATCCAGGTACGCGTTTCCGGTCAGCGCGAAGTGGGGCTACGCTGAAATGAAGCCAATTGCAAGGCGTCGATTTCGTCTTCCGGTTGGACTATGCTTTGCAGCAATGTCGACCCTTTGTGTTCGAAGGGTACTCTCAGGCAGCACCCCCRGTGACGATTTGGGTACGGTCTTTTGCAGTGAGCGCGTGCGGGTTTTTATTGATGTGGCGCTTTAGATAGTGGTTCCGGGTGGAACAGCCATCGTGGTCCAGCCTCCCTCTGGCTCACAGTCGTACAGCTGGGTAGCAAATGCTGCTGCTGGAACTGGGTTGATATTCATGATGTCCGATTCGAGGGGACGCCAAGGTGGCGCATCCGACATATGGACGGTTGGGGCCAGCGATGAATCGTCTTGCCTAAATAACCGCTCGCCATCGTCGACCGCTTCACGACCCGCCATGACAGGTGCACCATCAGCAACCTCCCATACCCAAGCTGCGTCCGCCACAGCATCAGACTCGCCGCCTGCAGTTACTTCGGAGGCCGCGTCGGGCGTCCCTATAAGTGCTATTGCAGGAACTGTGATAGGGTCTCTCCTTTTCCTAGCAGTTATTGTGACGCTTGGATTGTTCTTCCTCAAGAACCTCAAGAAGAAGACAGAGAAGAACTCTGACTTTGAGTTCAAAGAATCTCGACGACCACAGTCCGACGGCACCTTTTTCGATCGGAGGGGCCACAATTCCTACGGCCCGTATTATGCTACAGAAGGCTCACATTACCCTCACTCGCCCAACAGCGCCGCTCCTCTTGATCCTTTTGCTGATACCCGAGAAATTGGCCACCTTACGCCAGCAGACTCGACAAGCCAATTCCCTTACCACCAAAATGACCCATTCCAGAGACCCTACTACCCCCCTTCTCCACAAGTCGTTCCGCGTCCTCAAGATCCTTTCAACCCTGGGGAGCCCCAGCAACTGTCTGGTGCAGTGTCAGGGCCCACAGCCTCACCGGAAACAGCCCCATCGGAAGCGGGACGTTCAACCACATCCCGTGAAACATCCACGACTCAGCAAAAAGCAGGGATGGCTGGCATCGCCTCGTACAAACCCACCCGGTTCGTAGTTCACACAGATGCTGACGATGAATTGCCCCCACCGAATGCAGATGGCGTTGTCGAGTTGCCACCGCAGTACACTGAGCGTCGTCGGCGCCCTTCACGGACGTTGAGCGTCATGAATCCCGCCCCATCTGATAATCCTAGTCCTAGTCCGTCATACCCAAACCCATAGCAATTTTGCCGGCCATTATTAGCACTTTCTTTTTATCTCACATTTTGCTGTGTATAGTTGTAGGTACTCTGCGTACCAATAGAAGCCGTCGTGCCTCCATATTGGCGTTGATGTGTGAGACTGAACTGATGGGGTTGCGAGGGGAAATCAAGATTTGCAGCGCTCTGTAAAATAGCCAGCAACCTCGCCTAAGGTGTCATCCTCTCCCTCTTATGTTTCGCTAGCGCTGCTCCATCGATGTTTTCTACGCTCTCCGTTCTTCTGCCACTTCTCTTTGGTGTGGTCCGTGGCTTCGAGTTTACCAACAATGACCCAACGGAGTGTGGGCAGTTGACGGTCAATTGGTCGGGTAAGTCGTTGGTATCCAGGCTGGGGGAGCGGCCAGGTGAATAACTCCACTTTTCCCAACAGGTGGCACCCCTCCGTATCGTCTTCTGTTGATCCCAGTACGTTGAACCACCACCAACCCCATACTCGGTTGTGAACCATGTTTTCTCTACCATCCAGCCCGGCCGCACGTTGCGCAACATTTCCATACCCACAACGAGCACCGGGACTTTCTCCACCGCTTTGCCTTTCGCCCAAGGCGAAYCTCTCATCGTGGCCATGTCGGACGCAACAGGAACGACCGCTGGAGGAATTAGTGATGTTCTGACGATTGGGGCGGCACAGGGTGGGGCGAGTTGCGATACACGAGATCCAGGTCAATCATATACATTGCAAAACAGTCAAAGTTTGTTAACATTGTCCTAGGCGCCGACTTTTTCTACTCTCTCGACTCCCCTTTACGGCAATGCCAGTGAGTCCATATAAATAGTAATCCGTTGAAGGTGTCAGCTGACGGCGAATAGGGACTACCCGTTTACGAGCTTCGAGCGCGCCGTACTGCCCATTACGGTTTTTGTAGGTCCCCCGACTATTCACCCTTGCTGAGCAACCAACAAACGATTTGCAGGGCTTCGAACTTCGAGGTCAATCTTTCTCCGTCCAAGCTCCCCAGGGCGCCCAGTCTTTCTCATGGAAGGCCAATTTTCCGACTGGATCTCGTCTGGTCTTCTTCATGACAGATGCACAGGGTAGGAACGGCGGTACATCTCAGGTTCAAACTGTCGGTGCTTCTAGTGATACAAGCTGCCTCGCGACAAGGCCCTCAGCCACAAGCAATCCCCCGTACTCGACTACTCGCGGGGGCAACCAATCTCCCTCCAACACAGCGGACAACGACAATTCAAAAAATGACGGCGAAAATAAACCGAGTGGTTCAAAGATAGGCATCATCATCGGCGCGGTCGCTGGCGGCTTTGTTTTCCTTGGCGCCCTGGCATTTTTCATCGTTTTCTGCTTCAAGAGAAAGAAGAATCAAGGAGCCGGCTCTGCAGAGCCCAAACTCGATCTCAACTTCGACCCGACAGTTGGCACTGGTGCCGCGCCCCCGAATACGTATCTCCTACCTAGTGCATACACTCAGTCGAATTCCAACCTCGCTCCCAACCAGAGTGCTTCGCCCTATGCTCAGGATTCACAGTCATCGAAGGAATCCCATGGCTACCAACCGTCAACGACGTCGACTTCGCCATTGAATCCTGTTAACAATCAGCCTGTGACAGAAGGAAGCTCCAACTCGTATCCGGCGCAACAAAGCCCTCCTCCTGCGAGCGCTTCGCATACGTACAGCCAATATTCGCAAGACACCTCATCGGCCGCTGGTAGTTCTCAAGCTTATGGATATGGTGCAGCTGCAGGAGCCGCGGTGGCTGCCGGTGCTGTGACACAAGGATACCATCCGGATCCCTATCAACAACAGCAACACCCTGAGCAACAGTATCCTCACCAGCAATACCCCCAACAGCAGCAGTACCCTCCCCAACAGTATCCCACGCAACAGTACCCTCCTCAGCAGCAATATCCTAATTACCAATACCAGCAACCTTACCAGCAGCAGTATGGTCAACAGCAACCCTACCAGCAGTATCCCCAGGGCGCCTATTCACAAGGATCTTCTTCTGGTCGAAGCGGAGGAAGACCTATGTATGCAACCAACGCAGATGCAAGGGACTCGTACAACGACCAGACAAAACAATCGCAATCATCAAAGGATCACAAAGCACAGGGAAGTTTCAGTGGCAAATCGGGTGCTCCACCTCCTGCTGCTCCTACACGAGTCGTCGTCCACCAAGATATTGACGAGGCTATGGACATGCCAGAGGAACTGCCTCCCCAGTACTCGGAGAGCCGTGCACCTATTCCTGGCTTGCCAAACTCGCATGACGTCGGAGGTAGCTCTCAAGGAGCGCTCCGTGATCGCAAAGGTTGACCTGGTTTTCGGGAGAAGGTTCTGTTGGATTAAAGCCTCGGTCCGTTTGGGACTACTTGCCGCTATTTATTAAATTTCTTGGACAACCTTGTTCATAACCACCACACACCACCTTCATTTCGTACTCTCATTTGTTGTTCGATATAGTTGCCTTCTGATACCCAACTACATTGTATTTTCTCAGCTTTATTCACGAATCTAGGTGTACAGCTGTCCTTAGTATTATTGAACGTTGCATTGACAGGTTCAGGCACATGTGAACTTTATTCTTCCTAGTACGCGCTCAACGTTCCTACAAGGCAAAAACAAGGGATGAAACCACCCGTATATATAATGGATACATGTGTCCGCCAAAGTTAAAGGAGCGCTAAACGATACCGTATACAAAGAGACATCATAAGAAGTTGCTAGTAAAGTAGGGAATGGAACCAGTGGGCCAGGGTCATAATGTTTGATTAGGGCTGGCAGTCGGCGAAGCTTGCTCTGGAAGGTCCTGGGTCAGACTYTGTTTCGCGAACGCGTCAATCATAGCATCCTGATCTTTACGTCGACGATGCCGCTTCCTTCTATCGTCCTTGATAACTCGTTCAATTCTTCTTCGAGATTTAACATGTGACCGAGGGTCGACAAGGGCTTGTTTGCACCGATAACAGGCCAGCTCGATGCAGGCTAGCAGCCGGAGAGTTTCTGAGTTGTTCAAAGCCTGTGGCATCGTCCAGTGTCAACATGAGAAGACCTGCGCAGCATAATAGAACGGTGAACGTACGTTGAGAGACCACGACACCACACGGTTCCCATCCACAAGCCCGATTACAACAAAGTTGCCTCTTTTCTCAGCCTGAAGCTCTGAGCGCTACAATAGAAGTGGGGCCATGAGAAACACAAAGGACGGCAGAAAAGCTGCACCAACCTCGTCAAATTCCGCCATGACTTTGCCTGACGATTGAGACCGGACCACTAAACACATGGTGGGTGAGCACGCAGCGAGCTGGTGGTGGCGTTTCGACGCCTGGTTCAACGACAACAACCTCGACTCACCAACACGGGACGAATGCCCAGCGACCTCCTGAGTCGCTATTCCCCTCCCCAGGTACACCCAAGAGTCCCGTTCCGGACGGCGGATATGCACCTTCACTTGAATGTCACGGAAAGTGTCGCGGTTCGATGAAGACGCTTTGACATTGACATCATTACAATTGGGCTCCTCCACCGCGATATGGCTGGCAAACTGTGAGCTCTTACGTGGGGCAGTGAGAGCGTCCAAAAAGTTCAATGGGTCCGGTGTCTTGGCCGCGACCTCTGGCTGAGGATTGCTTGTGACGACTGTGTCGACCTCCATCGAGTCGGCCTGCGCGTCGACGTCAGATTAGCCCCGTCCAGTATAAAGCATCAAGCAAAGAGGTGTAGGTACCATTTCTGCTAGCTTCTGTCCCTTCAGAGCGAAGCAGTGAAGACTGGTATCCTGGGAGATGCGGGAATAGTGGCAAAATGAAGCGAGCACAAGAAGCGTTCAACTCTGGCCTCTCCAAACTCGCGAGCACCCAATTAGTGGTCACGTGGGTGTAATTTGGGGGTTGGCCGATCTCAAGCCGATCCTCATTGTGTCTTGTTGGGAAAGCGGTTGAGTTTTCGAAGCGAGGCACAAAGGTATCTTAGAGAATAATATGTTTGCGGTAGTGCACAATCGACAGCACGTTGGGATTGACTACTATCGTACAGGCAGTTTTACACATATCAAGCCAACAATCAACATTGAATTACCCAAAGATAACTCTCATCACCGTTGCTCAGGTGAGAGATAAACGCCCCCCACCAAGCACAAGTTGCGTGGAGTGAACTGGACGTTGTTGATGGGTGTTCGCTTCGTAGGGAATGTCGAGAGAAGGTCCACGCTTCACTTGCGGGTCAGCACACTATTAACCGTGTATACAGAGGATAGCCACTCACGTTTCGACGCTTGCATCATTCCGGGTCGGTCGATTCTCATTTTCCGAAGTACCGTCCTCTGTCGGCTTCGTTTTCAACCCGCCGGCACTCTTGACATCCCAGCACCTAACCGTCCAGTCAGCTCCTCCGCTAACCAACAAAGACGACTCGGCGCTAAAAGATAAGGAATATATCGACGAGGTGTGGCCTGTCATCTTCTTTATCCGTTTCCCAGTTCCCAAGTCCCAAAGATTGATGGCAAGATCCTCTCCTGCAGTCGCAAGGTAACGTCCATCTGGGCTCATAGCTAAGCATGATACCGGGGCTTGGTGACCGATGAAAACTCGGACACTTGTCCCTCGCTGAACGTCCCATAAGCGGGCTGTCCAGTCGCTGGAGCCTGTTGCCAGGTATAGTGAATTCGGGTGGAACTGTATACACTGGAGATGTAGAACAAATATCAGTGTCAGAATTCAATGGGAATAACAAATGGAGTCGCGTACGTCAATGTCACTCAGGTGGCCGGCGTAAATCCTTAGACAGGTCGTTCGATCTGTCGACCACAATCGCGCTGTTCGATCTCGACTACCCGTAGCAAAGTAGATTCCCATAGGGCTCCACTTGACGTCCCAAACTGGATTTTCATGTCCCCGATATGCAACTAGGTTTGTAAGGGTATCCATAGACCATAGTCGGACCGTCGCGTCTGCTGAACAGGAAAGCAGGTGCTTCGGTGGTGCCGCTGAACCGCTGATGGGGTCGAAAGCAACCGAATAAACAGGTCCGCTGTGGCCGACCAGTTTCCGCGTCGTGCTCCCCTTTTTTTCTCGAATTTTGTGGAGCGACGACCCTGGAAAATCAGACTCGTCAGAGAGGAAGGTTCGAGACTCAAAAGAGGAATTCCATACCATCTTTAATTGAACTGGCCTGGAAGTCGCTGCGAAAGCCTCTGAGCTTCTCGCCCTTGAGGCTCCAGAGCCTGATATAGCTCTCGGCGAACCCAGCCGCCATAAGTGAGGCATCTTGGGAAAATGTCGAACAAGGAGCCCTGCAGCCAATGGAGTTAGACCGAAAAGACCGGAGTTACCAGATAGTTCACTTACCCCTCCGTGACGTCGTGAAGCGTGTAAGCGCATATACTGGGGAGAGCTCGCGAACGATAGGTGGCAGCTTGAGGTGAATTCAAGTCCATATTATTGAGGACTGAAGGGTCAAGCCTTATTCGCTTTCTTGCGTCGCGAACGGCGCTAACTTCACGCTCAATATCAATCGTCTTGAAGTTGGGAGGATGAGGTGGGAGATCGGATTCGCCTGGAGCAATCAGGCCTGAGGGAATGACAGGTTTGGTGAACTGAATGTCAAACTGAGCAGCGGGGTCGCGGTCGAGGACGGCCTGCTCTCGAAGAACGCGTTCTGTTTCGACTCGAAGTTCTTCAGACATTGGTGCAGGCCCCAATTTGAGTTCTCCTTTGCTTGAATTGAATGCATGAGGATTTGTGAGACTGATCTTGGTCCCATTGGCTTGGGGTATCAGAGTTGAGAGGAGACCAGTGGACTCTTCCCATGCATGCGGAGAGACGGCTGTGGGGTTTGTTGAGGTCACTAGAAGAACGGTCAGCGCTTTGCAAGCCGAGAGGCTGGTGTGCCTCACCATCGAAGCGTAAATGGTTGTTCACAACTCTCATCACAGCAGCACGACCTCGTTTGCCTTGCTCGCCAACGAAACCGTCCCCTGAGCCGAGAGCTTCTCCACCAAAGCCCTCTGTCAACCATCCGACAAGCAGGCTGAAGCCAGAGCGGCTCATTCGGATGGAATACTTTTCGTTTCTAAACCGCTGAGCCAAATCGTCGTTCTGGACGTGGGCAGGGAGGAGAAGAGTGGATAGATGATGCAAGACTGAGCTATGCGAAGGTGATAGGGAGTCAGAAAAGGAGGAGTAGAATCTCTGAGCTAGATCAAACGCGACTCAGTACAACTACTAGGAGAAGAACACCTGGGTACGAACCCGCTTCCTTGAAACCTTGTTGAATGAGGTCAAGGTAGAAATGACAGAATATAGGGAAGAGCATTGGCCTGAACTCTGGCTGGACCATAGTTAGAAATATCTCTGAGCATACAAACGAAGTTCATACCCGATACATGTCCAGAGAGCCATCCACCCATGCTTCCAACTCTCTGAACCCTTCCTCTTTGTCCGTTGGGTCAACTGCCAAGATGTCTTCAGCGCCAACTGAGCCGATACTTGCAATCAGGCTTTGGATGTTTGCAGAATTGCCCATTGTGTCCAACTCCTTCATCACAGTAGCAGAGTCTTTCAAATGATTCTCGCCTGGCTTTGAAGGCTTCTCCGCGTAGACAGCGAGGGCCTGCACCAGCTCTTGCTCTCCGATGCTCGACAATGGTTTTTCCTTGTCATCGGATGACCGTTCTTCTACCTCCTCCAAGAAAGCTTTCTCCGCGTTCTTGTGGCCACGGGCACGGAGATAGTTCAGGAGAACGAGCTCCGGTTTGGACAGATTGCTAGTAGCATCCTGCGGGGCATTGTTTGGGGATGGGGCAGGAGAAGACTGGGATGCGGATGGTGTTGCAGCAGACATGGATGAGCGCCGCTTGCTAGTTAGCGCTGGTCTACACACGAGAGTCCAGGACCAGAAATGACTGGTGCGCTTCACGTGACCACGTGTTGCATATTTCATGCCCGTCGCGTCCCTTTGAGCAGACTGCCACCTCCTGACTTTCTCTCTCAACCACCAGCAAGACACAATGGCGACAAAGCAAGCAAAGCGTCAAGCGATTACTCTTAAAGGCTCCTGCGCCCTCGTCACTGAATTCTTCAAATACGCAGTGAATACGTAGGTATACCATCACTATACAAAGGCTCGTGCTGAATGAACCGCAGGATTCTGTTCCAGCGAGAAGTTTATCCCTCCGATGACTTCCATATGGTCAAAAAATATGGCCAAACTGTTCTCGTCACCCAAGACCTCGCTTTGGAGAACTATCTCGACCGGTACGTGTGTGCCTGGCGATAGCCAACCCGCTATTCTGATGCACATCGAACCAATAGGATCCTGAAGCAAGTACAAAGTGAGTGGATTGGCTTGGGATTGGCTGCCCGTTGCATGGAGCAAGCGTTGACAACAATTATAAAGAATGGTTATTGACGGGATCGGTAACGCAATTGGTTCTTGCTATTATCTCCAAGGATACTCGGACCCCTCTTGAGCGATGGGTGTTCGACGTCAAGCTCGTTGAACCCCCTGCAGATGCAGACCCGGCGAATCCGTGAGTTTGGTTCGGTATCTATATTTTGATTGGCTGACGCAGGATGCAGCCCGGCACCAAAGCCTGAAGCGGAGATTCAATCGGAAATTCGGGCCATTTTGAAGCAGATCATCTCGATGGTCACATACCTACCCGTTATCCATGAACCGACGGTGTTCAACATCCTTGCCTACACATCCGAGTCTGCCGATGTTCCTGCGGGCGAGTGGGTGGACACGGATCCCCTGGCTATTGAGGCCGGGAAGAGCCAGCAGGTGAAGATGCGAAGCTTCAGCACTGATGTGCACCGAATTGAGGCCTTGGTCGCTTACCGGTATGAAGAATAGACGATATGTTGTTGTGCTAGACAGGATGATGGATTTATGGCATTTTGAACTATTCCTGAGAGATCCCTTGTCTCGGGCCAAGGATCCTCTGTCTCGGGGCAGCAGAACTGAGAACAATTACCATGGACACGGGCGTAGGCTGAGTCTTAAAAAGGTACCGCCACCGCTCGTCTCACTCTCTCCGAACCCCCTCACTCCTTCGTTCCTCCTCTTTCTTCGTCTGGCTACGTTCTTTTTTCTCCCTACTTTCATTCATTTTTTTCCCTGGCTGGTCCTCCCCAAGCATCATGGGTGAAAACTGGTTCCAACGCGAATTTATGGTCCCGAGAAGGCTTGCCTTCAACGTTCTTTTTTATGGTCTCCACTTCGGTATATTTGCTTATGGCTGGTGGAGTCAGGTGCATCCCATTCTACCCTCCTATCTATCTTCTCTAACGCGTAGTGCAGGCCACCAACATCCGTCTTGCCGGCCTAAACACTCTCCAATGGTCCGTCTGGACCTCCCGTGGTGCTGGACTGGTACTGGCATTAGACGGTGGACTCATCCTCATCCCTATGTTGCGCAATATTTTGCGTATCGTTCGACCCAAGCTCGCCTGGCTCTTCCCTGCGGACGAAAACATCTGGTTCCACCGTCAAGTCGCTTATTCCATGGCATTCTGGTCGATGATCCACACCACTGCTCACTACGTCAACTTTATCAACGTCGAGCGCACTCGTAAGTACAGTCCCTCTCCTTCGCTACCGACCATTCACCTCCAATTCGCGCAGAAATCCGCAAGCAGACCGCTCTTATGATCCATTACACCCAACCGGGTGGCATCACTGGCCATTTCATGCTCCTAATCATGGTGGTCATGTATACCACCGCTCATGCAAAGATTCGTAAGGAATGCTTTGAGGCCTTCTGGTACACCCACCATCTGGCGTTCTTCTTCATGCTCGGTCTTTTCACCCATGCCACCGGTTGCTTTGTTCGAGACTCGGTCGAGCCAGACTTGATCGCGACCTTCCCCTTCTACTCTACCGAACATTGCCTTGGTTACCTCAGCTGGCGGTTCATTATCTGGCCTAGCATCATCTACTTTGGTGAACGTGTATGGCGTGAAATCCGTGCCCGACGTGCAACTCGTCTCTCCAAGGTTCTCATTCATCCCAGTGGTAAGCTATCCCAGGTACAATCTCGGACTTTGTTCCTAACTCGGTTGGCTAGGTGCTATGGAACTCCGAATTGTCAAGCCAAGCTTCAAGTACACCGCTGGTCAATGGCTGTTCCTTCAAGTCCCAGAGCTTTCCTCATTCCAATGGCATCCCGTGCGTTTCACCATCCCTCCCATCAAAACTCATTTCAATTCTCTGATATCATATCTTTTGATCGTTTAGTTCACCATTACATCTGCTCCTGAAGACCCTTACGTTTCAGTGCATATCCGACAGGTTGGCGACTTCACTAATGATCTCGGTGAACGCCTTGGTGTTGGCCCAACCGTCGTTGCTGCTATGACCCAGGCCGCCAAGAAGGGTTATGAGAAGGATTCCAAGGACATCTCGCGTGGAGATTTCGTCGAGGTCGACCCGGCAATGTCCTCCATTACGCTTCCTCAAATCCGAATTGATGGCCCCTACGGCGCGCCTGCTGAGGATGTCTTTGACAATGAGGTTGCCGTTCTCATCGGTGCCGGTATTGGTGTCACGCCCTTCGCCTCGATCCTCAAGCACATCTGGTACCGACAAAAGAAAGGCAAACTTGGGTCTCTCCGCCGTGTCGAATTCTTCTGGGTTTGCCGTGATGCCCCGTCCTTTGGTTGGTTCCAGAGCTTGCTCTCTGAAGTCGAGGCTGCCCAGGCTGATCGTAAGTGTTTCGTCTACATCTGTTATGCGGCCCATTTACTGACTGAATTATGTGTCATGACAGCCAACTTCCTGCGCATCAACATCTATCTTACTCAGAAGATCAATGAGGATATGTTGTGGAATATCGCCGTCAACGACGCAGGAGCTGATTACGATCCTTTGACCCTCCTCCGTTCCCGGACGATGTTCGGCAGGCCTGATTGGAATGCTATCTACGGCCGTATCAAGCAGGCTATTGAAGGTGGACAATATATCCCGGGTGCCAGCGCTCAATTGAAGACCAAAGTCGGAGTACGTCTATTATTATTCGTCTCCTTGTTTAAAACTCGCTGACCGACCTTTTACAGACATACTTCTGCGGTCCAAGCGTTCTTGCCAAGGCTATTAAGGAAGCTACATTGCAGCACTCGGGTTCCAACGTCGAGTTCTCGTTTGCAAAGGAGCATTTCTAAAGTAGTGTAGTCGCCTGGTTGCGATGGACATTTGCGGACCGATACATAGCGCGTTGTAGATTAGCCAGTAGCATCGGATACCATTTTCACACCCGACTCCCCCCTTGTCATCATCCCCTTCGTCATTCATAAAATGCAATAGCTGTGTTTAGTATGCGTTGTTGTCGGAGTAAAGAGGAGATCCCGGAATGAACGTTGTACGTTCGACGTCGACCGACAAGACAAAAAGCCCTTGCAGATACAGTATAATTACATAAATAAAAATACATAAGGTATGTATGTAGGATTGGATTGAAGCTTGTCCGAAATAGTTGTTCTACTGTAGTACTAGAAAAACCAAAAAGAGATGGCAGCAGACATGCACGCATCATACTACATCAAGGCTGTTGTTTGAGTTCTTTGACACTACTGTTCCACAATCTTGTCCGTCTTCGCCCCAACGGGTCCCCATGAGATCGTCGTACCTGCTCCTTCGCAATCATCCTGATACTCTTCCTCCCGTCCGCTTTGCGCTGCTGTTGTCTGAGCAGCTGGTCGGCCTGTTGGCTACTGCTCGTAGTCAACGTCGTCGTCGCGGTACTGGCGCCTGGGTCGCCGAGAGGTTGGTCGAGATCGTGATTAGGGAACCAAGATTCCAGATTATCGACAACGTCCTCCATCTTGGGACGCATAGCCAACGACATCGACTCGCGCTTACCACCACCACCACCACCGTTCTTGGGAGTCCGTGACCTGTTGTTAGTACTTGCCCCGTTGTTCCGGGACGCTGACGGTTGCCCGATAGTGCTTCCCCCAGCAGCAGCAAGAGCAGTTCGGGCAGCGCTACTGGACATGAGGCCTTCAAATTCATCTTCGAGCTCCGAGTCCATGCTGAAGGATCTCCCGTTGCGTTGATCAAAAGCGAATATCGACACATCAGGAACAGACTTTTGTTTCATAAGGGAGCGCGACGCTGATGAGCCCGGGAGATGGGCCATAGAGTTTGAGGGCCTTAATCGGGGTGGGGAGATCGGTAATGGGCGGGCTGTTGTCTTCCCGTTCAAGTTGTGTGCGGTGGAGCTTGAGGAAATGTGAGCTGCTTTGTATGCGGTGCCGTAGCCGTGACGAGAGGATGAGGAATGTGGGAGAGGGAGAGGGTGGTGAGATGAAGAGGAGGAGGCTGTATGAGGGCGGTCCCGGCTAGAGGGATACGGTTGCTGTGTAGTTGGAGCGGCGTGTCCTGCGGGCGATGGAGGAAGTGGTCTTGGTGACCGAGCAGAATGTTTGGACGCGGAGGGTCTGGGTGGATGTTCAACATGAGCAGAGGGAGGCGAAGAGCTGAGTGATGGACTGATTGCTGAGGATGGAATATAGGAGGAAGCTGACGGCGCTCTGTGCACTGAGGCTGGGAACTTGGAGCCAGAAAAGGTCGTACTCTCCACCTGAGCGGAGGGAGGTGAAGAACTGAGTAATGGACTATTTATTGCGTGAGGAAGACGAGCCGAGGCTAGCGTCTTGGAGGCGGGAGAAGTGGCTGATGCCGGCTGACGTGGGTTAGGTAGGGGGGGAGGAGTGTAAACGAAAGTCGGTTTGCGTGAAACCTGATTGCGTCGCAGTTCGTCCGATCCCTCGTCCGGATTAGCAACTATGAGTCTGCGTGGTTTGTTTCTCCGTGATGAGGCTGTCGTTTCCGAGGCGCTATACGGGCGATAGAGATAGTCTTTCAGTTGCGTCTTTGGTGATCCAGGAGGCGTAATTGTGACTAGAGGGGGCCCGGGACCCAGTGTACCAGACGGAGGATCTGCTCGCAGCCGTTCCTGTGTGAGCGTCTGAACGGGAGCGTTCCATTCTGGGATCGAGAGAGTTGGAAGGTTGGGCTTGGCCGTATTCCTGGACGAAGACTGGGATGGTATGAGGGTTGACGGTCTGATGGTTGAAGTTGTGTCTCTCGAGGAACGGGCGGTATTCTTATCGGGATAGAGGGATGGATACAGCGAATACTCTGGGATTGCTTGATATCTGCGATGTCGATGAGAGTCAGCTATGTCTGTGATGTCAAAGACCCAGCCTTTAGTAGGTTGTTGGAGATAAGGGTGCTTCTTGAGCTTTCGAGCATGTGGGCGTTGGCGAGGATCCCTACAGAAGCAGAAAGATGAATCAAAAATGTCGAGAGAGCTATGAGAAAACAGGTGCACTTACGTATGAAAGCAGTTCTCCCGAAAATCATTCGCCAGGGGAGACAGCGAGGTATCAGACGGTATTGGGGGAGCAAGCTTCTCTTGGAAAAGCTAGAAGGGAGATTTAGCTTGGCAGACGAAGTTGTTTGTAAAATTACCTTCATCATAACGGGAGCGGCCAGGAACCCGCTCCACGGACGACTCCCTGTCCACATTTCAACAGCAACACAACCCAGACTCCAAATGTCGACTTTNGCATCATATCCTTGGCCGTCGGGGGACAAGACTTCTGGAGCCATCCAATACACGGTGCCTTTCATCATTGTGTACGCTCGCCCACCGCGGTACAAGTCGTCAGCCTTCTTGCTGATGCCAAAATCCGAGATCTTGCAAACACCGAGTTCTTCCACCAGGATGTTGTCGGCTTTCAGATCCTGTTCAAAGTTTAGGCCATGGTGGCTAGATTGTTCAATGGCAACGCACTCTGTGCAAAATGTTTCTTGAATGCAGATAGTCGAGGCCTTGCAGGATTTGGTGGAGGAAAGAAGTCGTGACCTCTTCTCTGAACCGTCCATGCTGGCGCAGAAGTTCACTGATGGTTCCGCCTGGGACATATTCAAGGAATCTAACGGCGTTGAACTCCCACCTTAGACGAGGATAAAATACGACCTACATGCTCAAGAAGTCCTCACTCTCTTCAAATCCCAGGTATTGAACAATGTTTGGATGGTCGAGATCCTTCAAGGTATCGCTTTCGAACTTGAGGGCCTTCATGACATCCAGGTGGTGAGATTTGATCCTGTCGCTGGCTGTTTTGGGAAACTCTACTTGCTTGACAGCCATGATCTCCCCTGTGGTGGCGTTCAAAGCAAGGTAGACCCGCCCATAGCTGCCCTGTCCCAAGAGCTCTCCTCTCATCCATTGGAATGTCGCTAAGCGCCGTGGGTTAGGGAGGCTGTGGACCTAAGAGCGCGGGCCGACCTTACCTTTTGAGAAGGACGGCTTGTACGCCAGACGACTCTCGCCGGACTGCGCGTTAGATTTCTGAACCCTCCTGGGCCTGGGAGTATCCGACTCATCTCCTGTGTCTCCCGAGGAGTATTCGAGAGAGCCGTAGGACGGCGAGCGCCCGTTGGAGCTCCCGTTCGGGCGGAACTGCAAGTCCGGAAGCGGAGGTGGGCTTGTGAGGGACTCTGACTGGGGTCGGACGGCCCAAGTCTGAGAGGGATCGACCGCATTTGAAAGCGGCATCGACCCACGGGGGGGAGTAAGGAGACGAGAACAAAGGAAGAAGCAGTGATGCTGGTGTAAAAGGCCACACAAGGCACCGTGAGATGACGCTTGTCACGGGGGGCTTGTCGAGGCTATCAGGCAGATATCCTGGCACCTGAAGATTGTGCACTGCTTTCAAGCTGCATTCTGCGCCTCATCAGAGTCCTCGGTGCTGGTACATGACAAGGGACTGTGGGAACTTTTTGCCCAGCCCGAACACGTGTTGAAGAATTTGAACGCGTTCGCTAAGGCCACAGGCGTGTTGTATTCCTCCTCCCGTTCCTCCATGGCCGCTCCCTTCCCTCCCTTTGGCCCACACCGCACGACGACGACCCCATTCAACCCGTCCATACGCCCCGCGCCGCCCCCCAAACCCGCCCCNAGTCGATCTCACCGCCCTCCAAAATGCGTCCCGCGTTCTCCTCGACCAATTGGCCAAGGACGCCCAAGTGATTCCCGACCTCGGCGACACCATATCAAACGGTCGGTCTCAACTGTGAATTCCCTCTCATTCCCTCCTCACCCAGCGACAGGTGTAGCGCAGGCCTCTGGAAACTACAGCATCTTCCCCGACGACACTCGGGTACCGTATCAGAAGAGGCGCTTCATTGGCATCCCTGACGGCCTTTTCCAATATTATGACAGTACGAGCGTTCAGTCGGTTGCGCATTTTCACTGCATTTCTCATTATTCTTTCTACAGGCGCTAATGTGACATCACATATGGGTCTTCTGCCAGACATCGAGAGAGTGTGGATTTCAATTGATCACAAGCTGTTCTTGTGGGACTACAACGACGGGTGCGCCAGCAAGCAATGTGCAAGACTCTGTACTGACTAGTTCCCAGTCAAGAAATCGCGTCCTTTGTCGACCAACCTGATGTCATCACCAACGTCGCCCTCGTCAAACCCAAGCCTGGGCTATTCATCGACGACATTACCTCCCTTCTTGTAATATGTACCCCGCTGTCGGTTCTGATCATCGGCATCTCTCTTGTACCCAATCCTGACGAAAACGGCCGACCAGCCACGCACCTTTCCCTCTACGACACCGACTTCAAAGTTGAATGCGACGTTGAAATGACTTCTGTGGTTGGCACCCCAGATGGGCGTATATTCATGTGCGGCGCATCAGACGGAAATGTTTACGAGCTGCACTACCAAGCCAGCGAATCTTGGTTTGCGAAACGAGTCCAACTCGTCAACCATTCCGTCGGCGGTATGGCCAGCTTGTTGCCCCGATTCACTTCGACTACTAATGAAGGTAGGTCACACGCGTTCCAGAGTCAGTTCAAGATTTCCTAAACGTAATTCCACTCCACAGAGCGAAGTATGTCGATTGTCGTGGATGCATCAAGAAATCTACTGTATTCCTTGACGTCTCAGAGTACAATCCACATCTACCGGCCGAACGGGGAGAAAGCACTCCAACATATTCAGACGCTGTCCAACATCTATAAAGCAGCCCAAGACAAGGCGCCCGGCTCGCCCGCACTTACACCTCAAAACTTCCAGATCATTTCTTTGCACGTCGTTGAACCCCGGGAATCCAAAGCAGGAGTCCAGTTGTTCGCTATTACAACGAATGGGCTACGTCTGTTCTTTGGACCTTCCTCGGGTCTCGGTTACGGCTATGGATCGGGCTCAAGTTCAGGAAATAGGCCATTGGGGCTAATTCACGTCCGTCTCCCACCGACCACGCTCATACATCCCGACGAACAAGCAAACCGCTATCGAACGCCTGTCGGACTCTATGGCGCCCCTCCCGTATCTGCGCAGCCTTCGAGTCGCCCTTATATCATTTCTGCCCTCGACAACGCTTCCTATGTCAATGGCTTGACCGTCGCTACTCACCCGGGTGACACTGATGGGAGCGACTATGTTCTGTGCCTCGCCCCCGACCTAACGCGCCTAGGCAATCTTGGACAGTTGAACCTGGGCCAAACCCAACCTCAGGTCCAGCAATATACATCTGGATTCCCTTCGTACAACAATCCAACATCCACATCGAACAGGCCGCAGCTTGTCGAATATGCCACTCTGCTATCCATACCTGGAAGATCGTGGGCTGTGGCTGAACTTCCTCATGAATCTCCGGCTGTGCCATCCAACACGCCTTCCCCGTCGGCGATCAATGAATTGGGCACTCAGTTCAGTGAACCGTCATCCCAGTTTGTCATACTCACGAATGTGGGATTGACCTTCTTGAACAAACGGAGAGCGGTAGATTATCTCAAGGCCGTCCTTGAGGAGCTGCACTCGGATAACAATCTCCAACCATTAGTCGACTTCCGTGACAGGTTCGCATCACTTTGCTCGCCTTTAGACGCAAATACTGACCTTTTCTTTCAGTTTCGGGCGTGACCAAACTTGCGCCATGTTACTCGCGCTTGCAAGCGGCAATACTTTCTTGGACGGTGTTGCGGGGCCTTCCACAGGATCAATCACTTCAGTCAGTCCCGAAATCGTAGCTCATGCGAAGCAATCTTTCTATGACTTTGGAGATCGCCCTATCTGGGCGGAGCGGGCCATGTATGGAACAACAGGTGTGTTTATCTCGTCCAATTCAATGACTTCGACTCAATTTTTCCACATCACATCAAGCCGAAAATAAGGGCACCGCCATTTACAGCGGCAGAAGGGACGGCTTGGCTCTCTATTTTGCGCGCCTCGTTCGGCCTATCTGGAAAGCGAACATCACGAAGTTGGGAGCTTCCGGCAAGCATGAGTTGGGTGTTCCGGCCAAGTCGTTGCTTTTCACACAGCAAAACCTGTTCGCTTTGAAAGATTTCCTTGACAAGAATCCCCATCTTTTCCATTCTGCCCCCAGTGAACCAAACTCTAGTCGAGCACCCGTTGCCGATCAAGAAGCATGGAAGGTTCGAAAATACCCATCATTTCTCTATGAAGGAAGATTTTGACCAAAGTYTYNAGGCTGAGCATAGTTCGATAGTGGAGTTGCAAGGGCTCTTGGCTCGGACGATTGAAGCACTTTCTTTCATCATGCTATTGAACGACTATCGTCTCGGCGATTTAGTGGCGCAGTAAGTCTTGCCCTCATTTCAAGTGTCACTCTGCTAACATCTGTTATGTAGCTGTGATCCAGACATTAAGAAACTCCTCGAGTCGCAGACGTTCGAGGACTTGATTACCTCCAATAATGGCATCACTATGTCTAGAGCACTCGTCAACGTGGTTATTGACCAGCAAATTGGACAGCAGATCAGTGTATGTACCCTCTCTTTTCTTGCATGGATGCATAGCTTAATWTGGATATAGGTGGATACCATCAGCGAGGTTTTGCAGCATCGTTGTGGCTCYTTCTGCAGTACCGACGACGTCATGCTTTACAAGGTATTTNTCTCGTATGATAGTGGAGGTTTCAACTCATTTATCGTTTGTTATAGGCAAAGGAGAACACTCGAAAGGCTGCTGAGACTCGTAACCCCACTGAAAGGCAGAACAGTCTCTCCGAAGCGCTTCGGTATGGTTTTTCTCATCCGAACATACGACGGTGCAGCTCACACGTAAACTAGCCTCTTCACGAAGGGTGCAAGAATTCTGGAATTTGAGAAGCTTCGCGAAGTCATTGGGGATTTCCAACAGCTGAACTTTGCCAAAGGTAGTTTCTCCAGTTTTCCATCTCGCTCCATGATTCTTATGGTGTTTTAGGTGCCGTATGTTTGCCATTGGCCTGCGCTCAAGCCCAGGACCCGGATAATGCTGGCCTAGAGTTTTGGCATCTCAACCCTGCAGTAACTTCGGACCCCCGCAAGGATCTCGTCGAAGAACGGCTCAAAGCCTACGACCTCATCATGGACTCACTCGCTGTGTTCGAGGAGAAGAGCAACGCAAACAAGGTTGCGGCTGCAAGCGGGGCTTCGGTGACAGACGATCCTGAAGCTGTTCGAAGTCACGCTTATGAGCTCGCATTCGCGAGTGAAGATGAGATGTTCCATTCAACGCTTTACGACTGGCTCATTGCGCGTAACCTCGCTGATGACTTGCTTGAGGTAAGTCTGTTATCTCCTTGGAAACTTATGTGCCCTGAGTAACATTTCTTTTCTGTGAAGATGCGACCGCCGTATCTGGAAGCCCATCTGCGGAGGGATCCTCCTACTGTGCAGAAATACCAGCTTCTGTGGCAATTCTATGTCAAGAATGGCCAGCCTTTGAGGGCCGCGGAAGTCCTGGGTGCTCTCGCTGAGTCGAACCAGTATGTTCCTTCAACCTACCACGCCAATTATCTTTCTCACATGATTGTTAGATTCGATTTGCATCTGGATTCGAGGGTCGAGTATCTGACGTTGGCTGTGGCCAACGCCAAATCGCACCCTATTTCCGCTGGTGGTCGTCATGAGACTGCTATTGCGTTCCTCACGGACCTCGAAGAAAAGTTGGACGTTGCTCAGGTCCAGCTTGAGGTTTACCAAACGCTTCTGCCTCATATTGATGATGCCCCAGAGGTTGGCGATCGCATCAAGCAGCTATCGGAGCGACTCTCCACCATGACCGAGGTTCGTATTCTTTGTGTATGGTCTTACTTTTTACTAACGTTTTTTCTTTCAGCTTTACCAAGATTACGCCGTGCCGTTTGACCTCCCGAACATCAAGCTTCTTTGCTTGCATGTTTCTGAACATCGGGACGAAGGTTTGGTACGACCTATCTGGAATCAGATCTTCGACGAGAGTGAGTATTTTCCATTGTTCGAGAATATCCGCGTCCTCACCCGGTATCACAGTTCTGCAAGCGTCGCCGGACGTGTCAGCGCAGGGAGACATGATTTTCAAGCGTGTCACTTCGTTGGGTCAGCGGTTCTATCCATCAGAGAGCGCTTTCCCTCTCCGTACGTTTCCTTTTTCTCATCTTTTTACTTTTTTTNGCTTATTATGTGCCTTAGGATTCGTCTCTCAATTGCTTGTGCGGTTCATGCTTGCCAACAAGAATGATGTACCTTCCGGATGGGTGTCACGCCTGTTGGTGCAATCCAATGTCCCCTTCGTGGAGATATGGGAAGTTCTTCACAATATGTATGAATCCCAGGTAAGAAATATCACCTCTTTTTCAGACCTGCGAGATTGACCAATTGGCGCTAGGTTCCCCCTTTCAACGAACAAGCAAACGTGCAGNGCACTATCGGCAGAGATCGTGATTTTGCTCACGGACTGGTTGAACGAAGTTATGAGACCTCAGTCGTCAATATCTAGAGCAGAGTTCCCTGCTGGAAGGATCGACATTGCCATTGAACAATACCTGCCTGAGGTAGAACCTAGTCGGACCGAAACTAGGAACGCATACGAGGGTATCAGACGACAGTTGAGACGACATTGGTGATTAGCACGAGTTCTCTATATATACAGCCATTAATAAGTACACCTGGATACCGTGATTGTTGTTGTTACGTCCATTCCTTGCAGAATCGAGTTCGAGAGATAAATAGATAAAGTTATTGGGTCAAGCATTGACTTCGAGAATGGCATCCTCGCGCGNGAGGAGTATGCGTTTCGTGAAGTGTTCTGTGAGCTTGTATACTTTGTACAGAGCCCTAATTCGGTCTTGGTAAGAATGAGAGACAGAGCTATATGCTGATCAGCTCACCGTAAAGCACCAACAACAATCAGCGCAACAACAATCAAAGCAGCCACATCTCGATTGTTGTCCCGCCGCCTCGAAGCACGGTAACGAGCCAGCCACTGTACCGGTGCAAGAAGCTGAGCCGACAGCAACAACTGAACCAGAGAGGCGGCTCCCACTAGAGGCAGACCCAGAAGAAACCTCCGGATAAATTTGACGATGAATCCAGGTTGTGATGCTGGATCGAAGCGGAGATTCCCTGTCGGTCTTCGTGGGCGGTCTGTCGGGAAGAAATCGTCTTCCAATATGCCGGCGACATCACCATCCCGCAGGACTCGAAATGCGGCAGAGATGAGATCTGTGGCGACCTCAAAGGGGGAAATAATGCGAAAATATGACCAGGAATGGTCATAGTGCGACGGTTCCTCAAACCAGGAGATAAAGTAGGTGGTGACGTAGGAGGCTAGCATCACGATCCCGGTGAAGAGCAATCCGGAGACACCTCCTACTACAACTAGAAAGCATTAAACGCCGAATAAATAAACGGCCATGCATTCGGATGGCTTACTGGGATTGGTGGCCAACCCGAGCACTTGTGTTCGGGCGAACCGGTACTGATAGTGGCATTGGGGACACGCGAAGAAGGCGCTTTGAGACACTGACGTTCTTCTCCATTGCTCGAGGCATTTAACATGAACGTACTGTGAAGAATAATAAGGCAATTGGCAAAGAGTAATTCGGGCCAAGAATGGTAGAACCCACGTACTCGGATTGAACCCTTACAATAACAGGGTGAGATGAGGCGGCCGAGCTCTGGTTCAGCGCTGACTCCATCTAGACAAATTCGACACTGCTTTTCCTCATTTCCGGTGGTATTTGTGTCGTCTGGCATATGAACGGTGAACGAAAGAACAGAGCTGAGGGCAAGCTGTGGTCTTGGTGGAACAGAACATCGTGGTCTTTCTGAAAGCCGGCCACATTTAGTGACCGGAATGATGTTCATGTGACCTCAGTTTGCAGTTTACCGACACCCGATCATACCCCGCTGCAGCGTTGCTTCAAGTTTGTTGTTGCTAAATCCCCTTGCCTGGGCCTTGCTGCTGCCCATTCGACCACGAGCAACCAGCAAGGATGGCGGAGGAAGTACAGAAGAAGAATCATGTTAGATTGGTCGGCATGGTTGCTGGCATGGGCAGCGGTAAGCCTCGAACTCTTTCTCCGTCTTCAATCAAGTCAAACGTACCGTGTTCCTAACGTTCGACAGGTTTGACCAAGGTGAATACTTTTGCACTATCTTGGATGCATTTCATCTCGTTTATCTAGTATCCATCTTAGGTCGCGGTGGGACATGGGTAAATTATTTCTATCCAAAGGTGGGCAATGGACCAACGATTCATCGAACGTGGAGCTAATTCAGACTCCTCCTTTGCAGGTGGTGGCTGCGAGGCAATGACGCCGTTTCTTTCACATCAGATTTGATACCATAAAAACACGCATGCAATGTGCTCCTCCAGGAACATATAGAGGAGCCATTGACGTTTTTACCAAGATAGTCCGGAACGAGGTGTGAACCTGTCTTTCATTAGGCTGCATATTTTGCTCAGCCAGGGTTCTCCAAAGGGAGTTTTAGCGTTGTATAAGGGTGCCACACCACCTGCTGTCGGTTGGGCAGCAATCGACTCCGTCCTTCTGGGATCTCTGCATAATTACCGTTTGTTCCTTATCCGACAAGGCATGACCGAACCAACACCCAGTTCAGGGATCCAAAGACTAACTCTCTTTGGGCATGGTCTGGCCGGGCTTATGGCTGGATGCACCAGGTAATTGCTCCGTTATTTTACCTCTATCTCCACCTATGCTAATTCCCCGCGAAAGCGCATTTGTTGCTACCCCGATGGAGCTCATCAAAGGTGTTGCATCCGGTTAGTTTTCAGCTCACCGAAACTGAAGTCAAATCCTTAGTAAAACTCCAGCTACAGTCGCAGCGCTCTGTAACGGAACGCCGGTTTAAAGGACCGATACACTGCATCAGTCAGATCGTACGTGTTCAAGGAGTGTTAGGCTTGTGGTCCGGGTTTACTGGAAGCCTGGCCTTCAGGGTTAATTTCTTTTGGATGTTCCTTTCCGTCGAGGTTTGCCTATCACCGCCTTGCATGGTTGACGGCCTCTGACGTTAACCCACTCTAGGCGTTGATGCGTAGTTTCTCCAAGTTGTCTGGGACCCGATATGAAGTTCGTACCGAACTGATTTCTTACGCGGCGGATGGACTCACATTTCATAGATAGGCAATGGACTCGCCAGTTTCCTGTCCGGGGGATTCGCATCATTTGCGTACTGGATAATGGCCATCCCAGCTGATAATGTCAAGAAGTGCGTCACCATATTATAGGTGCGATTTCGAACGGTTCTGACGTCGCCTTGTAGCCGAATGATGGCATACCCTTATCCATCGCCTTATCCTCATCCCTCTCCAGCTGCGTCCATCACGAGACCATCCCTTGCTCGAGTTGTTCGAGAGATAGCTCTAAGAGATGGTTACACCGGCTTCTTCCGTGGACTTGGACCTTGTCTGCTTCGTGCTTTCCCGGTGAATGCCTCAGCTTACTTTGTCTACGAAGGTGTCATGAGGCTTCTCGACGCCGAAAAAGTACGTCCTCCTCCATCTTATAGTCCCCACTCGATTTTGACTCGATGATTTAGACCCGACACTAAGCAAGCCGGCAAGACGCGATTTAGGAGTTGGACGTCCTTGTCTCTACGACTTGTTTTGGATACCAACATACCATATAGAGAAGGTTGATTTATGCAAGCTATAGTCGATGCCATCACGCCGCAGAGGTCAAATACAATGTGACTGGATAGGATTAAGGCGCTATAGATACAAACAATGTGTAGACTGGTAGATATGCGATATATGGTGCTAGAAAGATGCTAAAAGAGGCAGTGATACTGGCGTAACACCGCGACCTTACAAATAGCAGCGAGAAAAGGTGCTGGGTGGGAGGGCGCAAGGCCAGTTGCCGCGAGTGACTGCAGCTTCCCAGTCGGACTCGTCTGAGCGATATAAGTCCAGAGCAACTCGGGCATTTTCAGCCTGTGGAGAAAGTCGGTTTCAGTAAAAACACGAGTTTCCACAAAAATGGATGGCGAACCGGATTGATCTGCCCTTCTTGACAGCGGCGGCACAAAAGCTGCCATGCTAATGTTTGAAGGCCGACGGTCTGCTGTGGAGAGCGGAGGGCGTTTCGGAACGGCTACATGCGTCTGATGTTAGACAAAGAATGAAGGGGGGTTATCGTTGACGGGCGCTCACCTGATATAGCGCCACATCCCTGGTTGCGACAGCGGGGTGAGGAATACCAAGGACTAGAAGGCCTACATTGAGACGCCGTCTCGATCATAAGATGTTAATGCGTACCAGACAGGTCATTCCATATACTGTGTCCGACCAAGATCTTCCCTCTGAAGAGGTTGGCGACTTGCTGCTGCACCGCTTGGAATGGCCAGGCCTCGGCTGCCTCAATGTCAGAAAAGTCAAAAAATGGAGAAGCGACATTGCTTACGAGGCTGGAGATGGGATGCACCAATGCCAGTGGTGACGGTCCTGTAGTCGGTGACCTTTCAGAATAACACGCACCTGAAATAAGTAAAAGTGATGCATAAAACAGAGGGTTAACTGACCGGCATTGTGGGTATCACATAGCGATCGAAAATCACTGTTCCCTTGAAGTCGATAATACTGACCCGTCTGGACGCAGGTACTCAGAATCTCGGAAGCGCAGCAAGAAAGAGAAGAGGACTCACGCGAGCATCGTCGTCGTGCCACCGGGACCTACGCCGACGTTGGTGCAAGACAAAGCGAGAAACTGTTCAGGGCAGAGAGGGGCCATTGTAAGTATGGAATGGAGCGTTCGAATTCGTTGGGGGGATGAGATGCCACCTAGCCAGGTTTCTCGCCATTTTAACTGGTGGTCAAAGTCGCACTAGCTGGCTAACAATCCCTGTAGATGAAGCTGAAAATGGAAAGAAGGGTACTGTAGTTGGCCCTCTGCCAACCCAAAAAATTGTCATACCTAAGTCATAATAGCGGGGATGCCCAATAAAGAAGGTCATAACCCAGAATTAACGTGAATCAACCTAGCGGTTTTTCAAAAAGGTACGTGAGCCAGTTGAAGGGCTGGCATGCCACCTCGGTAGCATCTTGAAGTGACGAAAGATCGACGGTACAAGCCGGCGAGATCGTGCGGAAAGAAGGTTCCCCCACTATAGACGGTGCAGAAGGGTCATTTGCCGAGATACGTAAACGCATTCGGGGAGAGATTTATCGTTTCTGCTTGGAATCTGGCAGTCGAGGAACAGAGGGAGAAGATCAGATGCMCTGGTCAGTCTTCAAGATCTTGGGGAGGGACGGAATCACGAAAAAGTCGGTCCTAAAAATGTGAGGAAATCGCGCAGGCATAAGAGGAAACGTGGAAGCGTTGGAGCACAGTACTAGAGAAGGTCGGAACGCACGACCCCGCCATTGCCCCAAACGGAAGGACGTTTCGAGATCGTTGGCTGTCAATTGGCGCCCAGTAGAGTATGGCTTGATCGAGAAAATGCCAGAAAAGACCCTGTAATTTACTAAAGCTTGAATCGCCGAAGGTGGCATGGCGCAAGAAGGATTTCAAAAGGATATGTGCAGATCTGATGGGCGAGCCAGCCGTCGAGGTAGCCTCACGCCGTTAACAAAGCATGAAACGAGGCAAAAAGTTGTTAAGCGAAGGCATGAGCCGCCGATTCAGGGCGACAAACCAACCCTGTCGCTCTTTTAGTATAGATAAATAAAATTTCCTGGGCCCCATGCATTGCAAAGGATGAAAAGACTCCCAGACGCTAGAAAACGCTAGAAATCAATGTACATCCTGACCTGAAATTTGACTCCACACAGCCGACTCCACGTAGCCGACGAAAAAAAGCGCGACGGAGTTGGAGCGAGGTAGGATTCCGATTGGCGCCGTCCATCTTCAATGCGGTCAGTTGGTCGATGAACAAAGTGGTGACGCTGGTGAGTGGTAGTTACCAACAAAGGGACGTCAAGTGGTGCGACATACCTACCGGCTATGACCGCCAGCTCGCGCGCGCACGGTTGATAATCTACTTGCGCATGCCGCGTCGGAAGATATGGACACCGCAACACAAGGCGAGAACGCAGCCTTGACTTTACGTCCAACGGGGTTCATTAGACGTGAATAAGACGTGAACAAGACGTGAACATCGAATTTAACAACTTGTATTGCGGACTCTCGACAGGGATGCCACCTCGGCAGGGTTATTACTCCTCATTTGAATTAACAGACCGTTACACGGTCGCCGTCACCGTCAAAACCCAAGTTCGTGCAGACTGAAATTCAACTACATGCATTAACCGCAAGCCAATACATTCTCAGTCGAAAGTGGCTAAAATAAGTAACAATTCCAGCTGTCATTTAACGTTGTAAACGGGTGCGGACTCGCCGTTTCAACCGACACCAATGAAATCGTTCCCTTCCCTCCCTCTTGAACAACATCCTTCGCGGCAATCGTAAGAGCCTTCGCGGCAGTTCCGGTTCCCTTTTAAGCTCTTCACGTTCTGGTGATCGAGGGGGGGNTTTGCGCCAAGTCTTGGTATTTTTTCACAATATCGAGTCGCCCTTCTTTCAATGCCAGATGAATGACTCGCCGCATTACTCGTGCATCCACCTTCGTTTCCCCGTACAAGCGAGAGAATCCTTCAACGACTGATTGGGCTGTTGAACCACATCGTTTCACTCGCTGCAGTGGAGATAGCAGTAGAAATAATGTGTTCGAATCGGGCTGCAACCCAGGATGAAGCCGAAGTAGCGATCGAATGAGCTTCTTCGAGTCCCACAACTTTTGGAGACCCTTATTGGGTGAGCCAAAAGCAACATGGAGATTGAGGATGTCGGTGCCGTAACGAGCTTGCAGGGGGCTGAGTGTCCGAGGAAGGTTCTGAAAATAAGCCTTCGTCATTTGCAAAGCATGRTTTCGATGCTGTAATCTGAGTAGCAATGAAACTACTCCGCGGATAACATGAGGCTGGATCTGGTGAAGATTGGCCCAGTCCTTGGGGGCGCTGTCGAACAAGACTTTGAGGCGATCGTTCCACAAACTCGAGTTCAATTGGGGGCTCGGAGATGGGTCTGTTAGGGTTGGGTGTTGTCCTTCGTCGTCCTCGTGCCTTCTGTCGTTCGTCCGCTCTTGGACGCGTGTAGCTCCTCTCCTCGGCAAGGCAAAAAATTCAACCCAAATGGGCAACGGGATAGCATTCTGCTGTGCTTGCGGGAATCGACCGTTACGACTATGGGTCAGGACTTGTGACCAGGCCCGATCCCAAGACCCTGTTCGCACAAGGTACCGTACTTCCAAAATCCAAGTTCCTAGATTTCGTTCGACTCGTGAATGCTGCATGGACTGTAATAGAGATCGAAAGGAGGCGAAAGCATTGTGTTGAAGCATGACGTCAAGGAGGATATTATATGAACGAGTTGAATGGAGTGTGGGATGTAGATTATGATAGTCGATTATGGTAGGGAGGGGTGGTAGGGGTTTGGTGTAGTATACCAGCCGAATCAGGTTCTGGGCAAATGCGTGGGGTGTAGACGGTCGGAGAAATTGAGTATGGCGTCGCAAATTCCGTCCCCCTTCAAAGGAGTTCTTGGAGAAAGCTGACGATTGTATTGAGGGAGCCGGTTCTTCCGGAGAGAGGTAATAACGGGATGCTCGTTCAACTTTGGTAACTGGGGCCATGCCTATCCCAGCATTGGCATCGGAGTCGGTTGAAGGGTCTATTCGATTGGATGCGGACCCATTCCCTCTATCGTTCGCTTTCGCTTGGGTAATGGAAACCTTGCTTGTAATGTCGGGTGAAGGCTGGCGGTCATGAGAGATGGTGGAATGCACCCGTAGATTTGAATCCTCAGGGATGCGAACGGCTGGACTCTTTCTACAAGAGGTATGGTCTGGAGCCACGCTGCTGGACGAGGGGTTATTGAAGACTGAGATAAGACACGGCATACGAAGGAGTACGACAGCACATACTTGCAGGAAGTAGAAGGTGTCGACAAGTCATCCCTGATAACTTGCGGAGATACAGGTCCTGTATGGTATCTCTTGGACCGTACACCGTTTGTGCTCGGTCCATGGGTAGAAACCTGACGAGACCATGCCCGGGCAGCAGCGGCCTGGAGTGCCAACGAGAAGATGGTCGCTTGTGAGGTCGCTGGCGAGGCCTTCGAAACGATGAAGGATATGGCACGCTGGTGCATGCATAGGAATCGTGGTTTCCCCCAGGACCACTAGAATTCGGACCGTCTTGCTCGTTGCTGTTCGCGGTGACGAGCTCGCTGCTTCCTGCTTGACGCCGTCACCACAATTTTCGGAACACGGTGCATAAGCACGTGACCGCCGCCATCACCCAAGTAAAAACAAAGCCAAATATGGGCCTTCTGCCGGGCATCTGTGTCTCAATAAAACGAATTAAATGATCACCGTGGATCCGAAAATCCCAAGAACCTGATAGAAAAAATCTCTTACAATTTTCATACTGGCTGACGTCGGCTAAAAGGAAACAAGTAATAGTAATGTAACTCAGTACTAATGGTGAAGTTGTTGGTCGCATTACCCCTCGCTCCAACTACTCGCTACATGAGCCCGAGGACTTGCTCCTTATTGGAGAGCCGCGCAGGGCCAAGCTCCAAAAATTTTAATGCTGTTGCAAAGGCATGAATCCCAGTGAGAACCCCACCTGGACCCACGATGACCAGCCGTGATCCATCGTGTCGTTTTTCGGTTTTGAGAAAACGCACGATCGAGCAAGGTGGGTCATCATCAGTCACGAACATGGGACACTCAATCGTGACCTATCGTTACCCATCTGGCCTCATCGTTCAACGTACCGAGCACGATGGGCCACGATACAATTCCTGTTTTTTTTATTTCGATATTACTCGATATTCAATTACTCAATCGTGCTCCATCGTGACTTGTAGGAATCGCTATCGCATCTGGATTTTTGCAGTAAAACTACGGTACAATTGGTCTAAAATTACATTA
>SDEE01000511.1:0-36088 GCA_004126415.1 Candolleomyces aberdarensis | reverse complement strand
GCGAGCTCGTCCCAGCGGCACCGGTTTAGAACGCTTTAATCAACCTGTCGTTATGGTTTGGTCCCGCTACTATCCTATTGGTGTGGCGTTTGATTTTACACTCCGCTTTCGTTTAATAAAGTGATAGGAAAGTGAAAAGTGTTATGGAAAGTCACCCACTATATTCCCAACCCTCGGAAGTTGGTTCGCGGCGAGAGTCTTCAATTCATCCTGTCTTGTACTCGATGCGGAAGCTCTTTTTACTGGCCAATCCGTCAAGTAAAAATAGGCGTGTCAACARCCCCCCTGGCCCTGCCCTAACGAGTTACGCAACCGTCTGGGCGTCTATCATGACCTGCGGCACGAGGTAACATTCTGTCTGTCTCTCCGAGTGACAATTCCAATTCATCTCCCTCCCGTCGGGTGTCTAGCAACCTCAGAAAGAACTTATTTACAGACGGAAACCGACAGGCTTTAGCATATAATTCTACTGTGTTGCTATACAGTTCCCCTTAGAGAAAATAGCATTGTGCCTAAAGCATACTGAGCGCTATTCAAGGATGAATTAGTTCCTTTCTATCTGGACGACCCACTATCGGGCCGAGATTGACGCCCATCATTTGTAATTGAGAAGTACGATATCGATAAAGCGTACTTCCTCCCATGAGTGTCGTCCTAGTTGCTCTGTACGTCAAAGTTCCGTCATCGGACATGGAAATTTGAGAAAATACGGGCTGCTCAGGGATAACATAATAGCGCTATGTAACATGCACGGACTGCAACCCTTTACACATCGTCAAACTTTCTACAATGTCGGCAGCACGGAATCTAGAAAATACATGGAAAGGAAAGGAAAGACATCACCCACGGACCTTACGATTGAAAGAAGTTTAAACTGACTCGTGCTGTAACACACCCTCTGCAAGGTTAGACACGGGGACTGTACATGTCCACACGTGTGTCGAAATTTGAGCAAAAGATAACACGAGCACAAAGTGGACTGCGCCTAGACTGCAAAACAAGCAAACACAAGGCTTCTTCGATTCCGGCAGCGCTATCACCCATTGTGACAAGGACAAGGAAATGCCGACAGGTGATACAAAGGTTTTGAGTGATTGCAAACGTTCGCCTCGAGGTCCGACGTCGCAGGAGGGTGGAAGGGTGAAAGCAATTGATTGGATAGGATTGATATGTATCGAACATCAGCCGTTCAACCAGCGTTCAGGCCTCCTACTAACAAATCCCTCTTCGCTGTTTGTTCACAATCATCTTCTTTTCTTCGATCAGGGACCTGACAATCCTGATAAGTACGTGGGAGTTGGTCCACCCAGTTCCCCCGAAAATCCAGCAGAACCACCTGCTCGCAAAGCGTTGAAGCAGGACTCGGAGATGCATCGGGAGGCATGCGGGCTGCACAGCAGAGCGATAAACCAACCCCCGAGTCCGAACAATGGGCGAATCAGAAGACGAAAATTAATGATCGTGTCTTGTTAAGGCTGCTGTGGAGATAAGGAATGTCATTCCCTAGTAAGGTACAACGGTCGGTCGAGCGCTTGATCAATTCATTGCTGGTATTCCCAGCACCAAAACTGGGGGGAAACTGTCACTTGTCACGCTGGTGAAAAAAATATTAGGTTTGCAAGAAAAGAAAACCCTCATCAACTGAAATTGAGAAAGGTTGAGATCAGAAACTTGTCACGCCAGAATCCCGCTGAAAGTACGAAACTTTCAGGTGTGGCCTAGGCACAGGCACTGTCAGTGACGGGGGACGAGTTGGACTGGTCAATAGGCCCCAGGGGAAAAGTCTATTCAGACAGATGTCTTTGCTTGAGAAAGTGGATCGAAGCACGGAGGCGCGGAGTCGGAGGAATAGGCTGAGCGGGTCGGGAAATTTTCAGCGTCCCGTCACTGAACCGAATAGCGCGCACGGATGTCCGTTGGGGACGATGGCCACAATTACCTCTTCATGCCACTTGAGAAGACCCAGAAGCCATGGTGAAAAATTCTGATGATATTTTAGTGTTCTATAGAGAGGGTATCCGAGACGTGGACAACAGTTCCGTCATCGCTAATGACTTTAAAACGTACTGCATGGGAAGGTTAGCACCAGGTCGCGATGTAACCGGCATCGACAACTTACGAACTGTGAACGGAACACCTTTTTCTTTCCGTATGCTCGTAAAGTAAACCGTTCCAGTGCCTATAAAGAAATTCAGAGAGCGATAAAACGAGAAGCTGAGCATCCGCTTACCCTTTGATCCCTTGACTCTGAAACTGACATCTATGTTGCCCTGCAGCTGACCTATCTGAGAAAACATCAGCAACATGAAATTAGAGCTTGGAACTGTCCGGATTCACCTTTCCTTCAATACGTGGATCGCCATTCAACCACCACTCAGGTTGCGGCCGAATCGCGTCTCCGAGCACGTCACGGAGCTGAGGGTCTGCTTTCAGGCTTCTCATGATGCTCCGGAATACTGAGCTCGAGATTTTCTCTTGGTTCGTTGCATATGTAATGAACAACGCCCAGCACGTCCCTGCAACGGCCAACGTCGCCAAAGCTGTTGGCCATTTCGACTACGAGATATTCCGGTGAGCCTACGACGACGTCACAACCTGCCAACGCGACACATACCTTAATTCTGGGCAAATCTCGTATCGGTGGGTGCTTTATGTGGTATGGTCGTGGCCTCGACGTGTCCGCAAACAGTTCAGGCTCTGGAAGCCTCCGTGGTGGGGTCGATTTGGGACCTTTTGGTATTTGCGATGCATAACCTCGAGCAGACCAGCGAGCTACCGAGCTGCTGAGGGTGTTGTGCAGCCTATAGGCTTGCATTTGCTGGATTATAAGGGCACTATAAAGTATATTAAAGCGAGGACTTGAGTAGAAATCCGAGGGTCGAATGGGCAGTGGAGGAGAACAAGGACGGTAACCGGCTAACTCGGCTGACAAGAGGTTTGACCCGGCCGTGTTGATCCGATCGCCGATCCAATAAAGCCATGGCAATTTCGACTTGATTTCGACTACCCACGAACACGGAATTAACTACTGAGCCCAACTACCACTATGTCGAAACTTAAGAAAGAGGGGTGCCCCAGGGAGTTGACCTCTCGTCTGCCCCCCATCCATCTGCAACCCTCAGTGACTTGGTATCCATCCTCAGACGGTGTTCCAGGATAATAAATCCAGGAATAATCTCGTCCAGCGAACCCACCGCGGACCGCTTGACGCACAGCGCAAAGACTGGTGGCTCGTCTTTGACGAATGCAAGGATCTGGTCGGTATCGTTCTCCGGCGTTAACTGAAAACGAGCTAGGTGAGAAGGGTGCATTTCACGAAACTTGTTAAATACCTACCACCATTCTCAGGGCGCGGTCCCATCTCCAGAGGAACTTGCCACTTTCGCTGTTGACGACCCATGCTTCGCTATGGGGCAAAGTCAGCGACGAACTCTGGAGGGATCCTTCTGTGAAAACTTACTGCCCAGTGTTTAGTTTGATCTCGGTCATCCAGTCTTCTTTCTTGACTGATTTCCCTCCAAACCGACGGGGGAACTTGACCTTGTCGGAGAAGAAACTTCGTCGATGGATTGTAGCGACGACCTCATTGGTACGGAGGTCGATCACATCTGTAATGTTTGCATCTCTGTCGACTGTCGATACTTTGTACCGCGGCTTTCCGTCAACCAGGAGCCGGGTGTTCAAAGGGGTGGATGACTTCTCCAGGACCAACTCGAGAGGAGGCTCCGGATTGATCAGAGTGAGTTGTGAGTCCATGGCAATAGCACGATGTCGACACTGACTTCTCTTTCTCGTTTCAAGCGAGTTTTATTGCTTTAGCTAGCGGTAGTTTTTGGAGAAGGCTGTTCAGTGCTGTCAAGTTGAGCCTTGAGCTCTCACTTGGCCTTGTCACATGTGGTACACGGCTGCAATTGGACCATTTCGAGTCAATACGCACCACCTTTTAAGCAAGTTCGACATTATCTCCTGCAACAATCTCCAATTCCGTTTCCATCCACGGCGGTCTTCACATCCTTCGAGCTCGGGACCAACTGCTCACAAAGAGCCTGAAGCACTCCTGTATGGTTGGGCTATTAGCAGCCCAGGCAAGCGGCCTCGTCTCGGCTGTAGCCCTTTTCTCCGCTCTTCCATATGGGTAGAACGTCACGGTTCCAGGGATGTCAACACTGCCTCATTCTGATTTTCGAAGGTCTTCTGAAATACAATGGCTCGAGTGCGGTATACTACTCAATCCCCTCCAATTCCATCGCCTCCTCCACGTCCAGTTATCTTTCTCTCTCTTCGTAATCGATGTTCCAAAATCACAAGCACTGAGCTGCACCGTCAACGCGAAGATCGCGGCTCGTCTTTGAATGCTACAAATGCAAGTTTCCCATCTGGCTCTTTTAGAGGCGTGAGCCGAAATGGGGATTAGCGCTACTGCACTATGAGAGCGGGGTGTTTAAAAAAACTGCGCACCACCATCCGCAGCGCAACGTCCCATCTCCATTGGAATTTCCACTTTCGCTGTTGACTATCCATGCCGGGCTAATGTATTAGGAAAAATTCGCATGAACTCGACTCCAGTCTTCGCCGGGAAAGGTTGAACTTAACTGTCTGTTGGGCAACTTGATATCTTGTATCCAATCGCTTCTCTTGATTGATTTACCACCAAACCTACGAGTGAACTTGACTTTCTCGGTACCCCAAAGAATAGGTCTGCGGATCGTAGCGATAACTTCACTTGTTCGAAGGTCCGTTATATATATCTCGGTGACATTCCTTTCCGTGCCGACGGTGGATAACTTGTACCATGGGATAGCTTGGATGAGAAGCCAGGTGCTTAGCCAGCTTTTGTCGGAATTCTCAAGTACGAGCTCCAGAGGACGCTCGGGATTGGTTAGTGTGAGCTGGGAGTCGTTCGGTAATGAAATCGAGTCCGACCCAGGATCATCAGAGTGTGCGTGCTAGATGCAAGTTGATGGTGGTTTTATCCTTTGTTTCCCCTCCAAAAAAAGTCAGGATTCTATTACACTCCCGCTCTCCGGAGTATCCAACTGCACATATTCACTGCATATGGGTGGCAGAAACGTTACGTTACAGGCTGACTTCGAAGTGCAAATCATCAGGAACCCTTCCTCAGGCTGCTGCGGACTACCTTGAATTGGCAAATAATACCGCGTTTGCCAACTGCTGTGGTATCTAAAACTCTTAGTATATGTACGGTACCAGGAAGAAGGAGATTCAGTCCGATGATTCTGCGAGAGTTGCATGTGGTGACCGGTGGTATCTCGACTTGCTGAACTTGCTGATTTGAGCTCTTTGGGCCACAATCCTCGGCGATATATCCATGCCTGTGATCCTAGGCGTATCAGAATATCATGCTGGTATGTATGTACATAGTTATGGTGCTGTTCGCTCAGGTCGAAGCTCTACAGCCCGGGAAGCAACTCCCGCTCCACCTTGATTCCTGTAAACCCACCACCTGGTATTCTACCTGCGAGTTTTTCTTGTTGTTCAAATATTAAGATTAGCACTACGCGACCTCTGACTGACCGATTCCACGACAGAATGGACGTGCACCACACTTAGACGTCACCTGGAGGTGTCGTCTGAGTTGTCGACGAATAGGCGCAGACGAGGTGGTCTAGCGGCACTAAGTCCGTCGAAGGAACGTAACTCGTCTCGGTGTCTCGTCTTGCTGCTTCCCTCATTCAAAGCAGAACTCTGGCAGAGACGGTCGTATGCACCGCTTGATGAACTCTGTACATGAAGAAAACTCCAACGTGTTAATCAGTAGTATAACGGGGTTAATTGGAAATACCTTACCCTGCCAGAAGTAACTGAAACTCCACCGGACCAGCGGTGAGCAGGACTATATGCGCCGATGACACAGCTGTTTGAGGTTTAGAGAGGCGGAGAGCAAGGGCGGGACGAGAAGTGATCAGTGCGTCGCACTCAAATGATGGAATGTGCTTGAGTACGACTTACCTGACATCATCGCAAAATGGAATGTCCCGTTAAGGTAGAAGACTTTGAGGATTGGACTTTTTGAAGGCCAGTAATTTCGGAATGTGAGCCAGAAGCTCAGTACACAGGCAACTGAAGGAAAGCTAGGAGCTCGATTATATTCACAAGGTATCTAGAAAAGGTACGCACAAACTGTGTTGTATAGAACCAGCGCGAGCAGTAAGATCCCCCGAATGTGATTTCGGTCGAGGATGAAACATGTAAGGTGAGGTGGGAAAGGCGATTCGGCCACTACAAAAACAGCGTGACAATAAGTCTTCTTTCAATACGAGGCAAGGAAGACATACAGGTGGTCATCTTGATGTCGAGCCCCAAGAGAGAGAAAAAACCTACAGAGGCCGCCTGAATAATCCAGATGAAGATATCCATATATGGAGAGACCATGAGCATCATCTACGCACCATGAAATGAATGGACAATATGATGGCCATCGTTCTGCTTCGACGAGACAGCGCATGAATCCGCACACATACGATGGCATCTGCTGCGGTAAGGGTGACTGCAATGACAACTATGGCAGGCGCAATTACAAATGGCTAAATTACGATGAAGGCTGGAAGAACTCACATAGAGTCACCCAATATAGTTTCCTGCAAACCTGCTCACAAACTTCAGTCAACTACATGAGTCCAGGTGCCAAACACGCNAATACAAACCTCAACTCCACTGCTCGGGCTAGGTCCAACTATAGAATGCGGATGGCGTTAGAGTAACCGAACCAAATAGTTCAGTTACTCACAAAACCACATAAGCAAACCGTTAGCGAAGAAACCGAGGTACCGTGTCACGAAGAATAGGACATTGACAGTGGACAGCTTCTCCCCCCACACATACGCAACCTGTGAGTATACGGGTATACTACCATCAGCGACAGCCTGAGGGGCGCGAGCCAGAGAAATATCAAGCTGGCCAACCTCCAACTCCAATGTATGGAAGTACTCCAGCACAAAGTACACGAAGGCCATGCCTGACGGGGAGAGGTCACCATATTCATCGATCTGTGTATCATGGACAGTAAATACCATTGAGATACTGAAGAGAGTCAGGATAGCTTGCTCGGACTCGATTCGGATATGTGACTCAGACGCACCTTGATTATCGCCAATCGATTCAACGCAAGTTCGATGGCTCGCATATCATGAAATGGGGACGACATAACTGAGAAAGCAGGGGGATGTTACCACCAGGCAACACGAGGAAAAGCGAGCCCATTTAAGTATCGGTTATTTGTGATTTCGGGACGCACTTCTCACTGGTTCCGAGTCGATCAACAAAATCGAAACGGGTGAGTCTTGCACCAACCAGTGCTAAGGGTTCGAAAGAAGGAGGGAGTTGCCGGCCCGATCATAACACGTTGATAACTGCCTGGCAGTTTGGAAGGCATTTCTAACAAATGGCTATGAGGCACACTCCCCAGAGTACAGCACGGTCACGAGAAAGCTCCACACCAACACCGATCCTGGAAGCCTTTCGCTGCCCAGCTCGGGATCCGGAATTAACTGATAGTCGAAGTATGTTTCCATTCCATGCAGTAGATCAGGAGCTCACGAAGGTCGACATGATAACAGAAATGCATGCAGGGGAAAGATACCTATAGACGCATAACTCAAAGCTCGGTACACTCAGAGTCAATATGCCAAATCGGCCTACCAGCACTGTGGACTATCTCATAGGGAATGTGGTAGATGGGAAATTCGGTGAAACAACGGTCAGATAGGAACATATGTGAAAGATCGAAGTCTTGGGTACTTGGGTACGTGTACATGTCTTCGACTTCGAGGAACGAAAAGGCTCGAAGATCACTACGGTCATCGCCTCAGTAGGTCAACGAGGAAAGCATTGGGTCATCGCTGACGTTGGGCACCCATATCGAATGCGAGAATGAGGTCAACGTCCTTTGATAGTTAGAATGCGACGGTTCGTAAGTTCTAAGAACTTGACTCGGAACCTGCCATGGTCGTCTGAAGTGGAGGAGTGCAACTGCTGTGATAAAGTCTTGTCGACAAAGTGGCAATGCGTCCCGTTCAACTTGCGTAGCGTGCGGTGCCATGATCCAGAGGGCTGACGAGGAGACAATAGTACCTATGATTGAGATGCCACCGTTGACGGTAGCTACGTTTACGATCGTGAGTGAGTATCGCTGGTTCGAAATGGAAAACGACCTTGCGATTGCGATGTAGTGGAGACATAAGGTACAGAAATATCGTGTTTGCAAAATTGCGTTGCATGTGCCACGCCAGTATCAGTCACGACCATCCGCATGATATGGTTTGACCCAGTCCCATCCTTTCCCTTCAATTGGTTTCGAAATGCCATGCCTATTTCACTTGACTTAGTTGAAAAAGCTCACGAAGAATATCAGAACAGAAAATACTCACTGCTTCTGTAAATGTCGTAGCATTTGCTTAAGTACGTTGAACAAAGCGATCTCCGAACGTTCGAGACAAATCAGGCAGACGAAAGGTCCAAGGTTTATTGGGCACAACACAGGCCCTCGATCCTTCGCGATTCGATTAGCCAAATGGATAATATCGCGGTCACGCTCGGGATTCGAAATTGAGTGTCTGTTAATCAGAGAATACACATAAGCTTCTCGCGGGTTGAGGCGTGAAGAATGAGCTTACTGTTCTAACATGTGCTGCTTAGCTCTAGAGTAGGTAACCGCGGTCGTTGAATGTTCTCCGCAATGTGTACATCCCCACACCGTATCCTCGGGCAGTGGCCATGGTGTTTCACGAATACGCAGAATTTCTATTGCAGTCTCTGTCATTACGTGCCACTTGGGGTGGGCATGGGAGGTATCGTGTTCCTCCCTCTGTGTTACATGGGTGACCTGTCCATTAGTGCTTCAGTCTCGATTTTTTACATCCGCAGGGGAAAGGAAAGGCTCACGCATTCTCTCCACGTCAAAGGCGCTCGACCTGGGGTGTTATCCGGTAGCATTTCTGGCCGATCAATGGCACAGAAAAATCGCACATTCAGCTTGTCTAGATCCTGCGCAGTGGTCGTACAGGGATCCAACTTCAAGCGGTGCAAAATTGCAAGGGCAGCATCACGACCTCTGCTACTCGGTTTCATATAGTGGTCGTCCACGGGCCGAATCTGGCTGGGAGCGCACGCATGGTCAAAGACAGCGTCCCAGCCGCAGAACGAAGCACCCCTTCCACCAGGATAGCAACTATAACAAGTGAAGACAGAAACGGCCAGGTTAAGAACACCATCCGGAAGCGACAGCGACTTTGTCTTTGGCGAAGCCCAACCCGAGAGTTGTTGCAAGAAATCCTCCTGTAGGCTCTTGCGCCAACTTTCCAGCGCAGAGGGTAGCCTCTCCATGAGGATTGTCGGGGTGAAACCATCATCAGGCCTGTGAGGATTCCCGAGGTCTTGAAAGAATTCCTTAAATTGGGGCAAAGCTCGCACCACGGAATCCTGGGGACATTGCGTCCATTCAGGGTAGGAAAGACCGCGCTTGTAGGCCTCGTATGTAGATTTGAAAAGTGCTTGACGTTCGTCTTCGAATCTCTCGAATCTGGACCAGTATGCGCCGCGCGCCAGTAACCTGAGATGTTCACGAAGGTCTAGAGCGGGTGTCATGGTGGGTCACAGGACGAGAACTGGGGATATTCAATGCCGACTCACCGTATCTTGTTGAAAGACCTCGCATTTCAATCGATTCAAGACGATCGTTAAATTCTGGCCCTTGTATGTCAGCCAACTCGAAGCCCTTCTTGAGGAGAGGTTTGGTGTATCTAGACGTCTAGCGTAAGACACCAGCATCGGGAGGCATGATAAGTGGCGCTAGTTCACCTTTTGGGATACCAGTCCATCTCAAACGCCTTAATCTCTTGGAAAACGTCCTCCACCCAACTCTGACATTCTACCGCATGCTGAAATGAGACCAGTCAGTCTCAGCAAAGACTGCTAGAGGAGAATCCTTTACGTCATTCTGAGCCTCTATCTCCGAGATCCTTTTGGACATCGTTACTGTCCAATCTTCGAGGCTGATGAACTGAAGCTGGTCGCTGCATTCGTAGCATGTGAAATGAATAGCGTCGAGTACATCGCTGAGCGTGAAGATACCAGGAGTCGGCGGAAGCTCCGTTGGCTTGAAATAAACACCTTGGATGTCGCAGCGCACAGTAAGCATCGAGCCAAGGACATGCAATCAGAGAGCTTGAACGTACAGCTGGAGTAAGATTCCGCGCACAGAGAAAGGACGGTATCATAGTCGATGGGATGTTCGTGCGCGTCGCATAGCTCGAAGGCGAAGTGTTCACTGAGCAAGATCTTGCGCTGCGGATACAAGCAGCTATATCAGCAACCGACCCATCTGGAAGAGTGCACATCTCCTTACACTACAGCGCTCACACAGCTTCCGGAGGATGCCAAAGTGGAGATTTGCCCATCGACTTCCACAACACTGTATGGGGTCAATATGAGAACGTCGTGTGGCCTGAACACGCCGACTGGGGACATACCTCGCAAATGATAGGTCCGAAAAGGAAAGATAGCCATTGTAGCCCAGAAATACCTGGTGGACAATTTGGTATTTCTTCCTGGTGTTCTGCGAAGCTTTGCTCCCAAACATGGGCAGCGGCTGGGCTCAACAGAAGAAGGCGCGTAGTTTTGGTAGCCAGACAGAGGTGGTACAAATCCAACGGGTGTAAGTGGGCAAATATCTGAGGGTTATCACGAAGGTCAGACAAGCCAATCAGTGCCTGTACGACACGCACCTCAAAGCAGAGGTCGGAAGGTAAACTCAACATTGCGGTGAAAAATGCGGGTTGAACAGTTCCAGAGAACTGAGTCTTCACTCTCAGCCTCAGTTTCCTCAACACGAACCCACGAAGGTGGTTGCCTGAGTTGGAGAGATATTAGGACCTGAAGTCCAGGATGCAGTTAACCCCACTTACGAGCTCTCATATGGCGGGGTTTGAGGATTGGCTGAAACGCATAGACCGTCCTGGAGTGGTTGGACCGGATGGATTCCAGGACATGCGAGAACCCTCTATCATTCAGGCTCGAGAATGGGAGGTTCTGGCAAACAATGGCGCTGCGATCATCCATCTGGCGTACTGTACCTGCAACAGCGGATTCAGTGACAGGCCAAATGCATGATAACAACCAAAGCTACCTTTCTTCTGCCTTCCTAGCTCTGCTTTTATGCCTGGATGTTGCGAGGCATGAGAGCTCACCGACTTTGAGCGCTCTAGCTCACGAAGCTGGATTCTCGGGGGGAGTACAGGGGTTGAAAGAGGATTCTGTATGTCATCCTCGTTGCAGAATGAACTGAAATTCATGGGTACTCCTGGCCTGCGTTCCTCCATGATGGTGGTAGCAGGAACAGGGGCAAAGAGACTGCCGGTTTGCGGACCGTCGCTGACAGCAGCCATCAACACCGCGATCAAACGTCGTGCACATCGACTCTGACGGTGACCGTCCAAATGACTTAAGGGTACTAGTTCTATAGAATGATTAGTTATTGAAAAGGCTTCAAAATGGTAGTGGTGCGTGTACATTCGATAAGTAGTAAGTAAAGGAAGGGAAGGGCTGTGGCGCTGTGTATGGGCCGCAAACAACTTGTCAACCCGATAATGAGTGAAGCTTTGAAGATTGGTAATTGACACAATCAACAAATCTCCCGGTTCAACATCTTCGAAGAATGGGGTCCGATACAAAGAGGCCTCCGAAGACAAACCTATTTCATGGCTCCCACCGTCAATCGTTCCAGAACTCAGAGTTCAGAACAGCGGGGAATGACATGTACCGCGACCTTCAACCCACCTATAACCTCCATATCAACGCACCAAGGCAGCAATGGAGCCAAATCTTTCAGCAAGTGGCTCGATTCTTTCGAAGTCCCGACAACCAAGCCACCCTTCAACACCAACTACCAGGACCCGATGGACCCTCGAGTACTACTGGCTCCTCGATGGCGCAATATTCCCCAGACTCGTCTTCTCAACGGGGTTCGGACCCGGAAGACCACATTGACAGCGTTGGAAAGAGTGACAGCGTCGTTGAGAGTCCGGGGCATCTCGAAGAAGATTGTAACGTGGTACGCGTGTTTCTTCCTCCTTACAGCGCTCTTCTCAAATTTTACCTGATTTTCCGCAGCATCCGATTAGTGATCTCACTCCGCAGTTGATGACTCTTCAGGAGAGGGCCAATGCTGAAATTTACACTCGCTGTATGCTGCACTCCAAAGCGGGGTTACCTTGTTGGTATCCACGGCCTCGCAAGCCTGTAGGCGAACAAGGGATAGTTCCTGGCGATGTGGGGACGTTCGATCTTATAGATGGCTTCAAAAAGATATTCAACCTTTGGGACGGTTCTTTACCACAGACATGGCAGCTGCCTCCTAGAGAATCGAACGTGCTTCACGATCATTTTGCAGAAGGACATACCTTTGTCAATGGGACTTCCTCAAAGATTGGCCGGTCAGAAGACGGAGAGTATGTTCTATCCACGTTGGCTTTTTACCATGAAAGGCGTTAACATACCCCTGTAGGTCCACTGAGTGGTTCCAATTTCGCTGCAATTCTGAGCAAGGTGCGGTACTTGCATGTACCTCACCAGCGGACCTGGAAGAGTTATTGGACCCCGCCGGTCTTCTGGACTTCCTGGTCCAGTGTGCCGGTGCCGTGTATCAACAGGCAAATACTGTTCGCACAATCGCTGATGAGGATTCCTTGTACGTCGTGTCCGGGTGCATCAAGAGCGACAGCTGGGGTCTTGCAGCCTATCGAGAGCTAATGGGTCCTCCCGACGACGTCCTCCTCCTCTCTAGAAGAAAGGGGATGAACAATGCAGCAACTCGAGTACCGACTTACGACTGGCTCGACCGAGGCACAGCGGAGGCTCGTTTTGGGTCGAATTTGGCCAATGACCCAATTCGTTATCAGGGAAAAGACCAATGTCTCTTCCTTCGTGGATTCAAAGTTGATTTTTCTCAGAAAATTCGCTCCAGATTAAATTCCAGTGTCAAGCTGAAGTACCACAACAACCCTGGTTGGAAGGACACTGGTTTAGGTGGGGAGTCACCAAGCAAAGGGGACCACGACACTGGTGGATACCGGGGCTGCAGTGGCAACTCTGGACAGTCGTTCAGCCAATCCTCTGGTCTTAACGTCTCTGCAGATTCTTCGTCGATGAGCGCGGGTGGTTCCTCGATGGAACCTGAGGAGACAGAAATCTATCACTTCCCTGAGTCCCAGGTAACGGTATGTTTCTTGGCATATATTCATCAACGCAGCGAAAGCTCATTTATATCGTTGTGGTCCATCTCTAGGGCGTTCATCCATGCGATAGGCTCACAAATTTATTGCTGGACATGGTGAGTCCACACAAATAATGCCAAAATATAATGCAGCGGCAGGTTGGTTGACCACAATGTTATTTTCAGACTGGCGCAGATTGCGCGATATCCCACGATGATGACTGGATGCAACACGCTGTAACTGAATCTTCCTGGACTGGTGCGTTTGTTTCAACGTGTTCGGGTTATTACTGAAGGTATGTGGGCACAGACGAGGCGTACCTTGACATCGTATCGTCGCGAACAATAACCGTTGTCAACGGTAAGTGCAAAATTCGTTCTCTCCCTGGTCATGGCTAACAACGGAAATCGGTTGCATCTCAATAAAATGCTAGGTGTCGCCCACTTTCTTCCCAAAAGCGGGGTTCGCTCACTACAAATCATTGCCTCGTCGCCAGTCGGGAACGATGCCGGTCATAAGGTCCTCGCAGACAACCCGAAGCAACTCGATTTGGGGATCGGAAACTCAGTGGCCCGACCCCTGGCAACGCCCGAGGGTCCCGCAGCTCGTTCATCACACTGCACCTATGACATTTTCTTCACCGGCCGCGACGATCCTCGCGGGTGCATCGTTATTGGGGAAGAAACCGAACCCGTCTACTTCTGCTTCGAGACTGCAGAGAAAGCTCTTCCTCGCGCACGCACCATCGTAAGTGCTCGCGGCACTGTTGCTTTTCACAAGCGCCTGTATACTAGGTCAAAGTTCTGTTGCATTTAGGTATATGCAGGCAACCAGAATTACGTTGCCAAACTGGACTGGAGTCCGGGTAACCATCTGGGAAGTGCAACGATCGGCAGTCGTCAGATACCCATGCTGCAAATGGTCCTTCCTGGTACCAGCCCACAGTGAGTGTTTCATCCCCAACTCCATCCCCAATGTTAGCAAGGTGGCTGAACTGCTGACTCTTTATCCAGAGCAAGGGCCTTCAACTGTCTTGACGGGCGACGTTACGAGTGGAGAAGACTGCGTGATAACCCAACGTCGTACGATGTAAGTAGTTGGCCAACCCTCGAGCCTCCATACATATAGACGGACGACCTGCTCACCAAAACCGCCTAGCTCTACTCGCTAACGGGCGTCCCCTCAAGAATTGCAGTATTCAGACGATACGCACAAGCAACTGTGGTGGGACCTTCCCATGCCATGGTGCAATACACGTTCGATAACCGGGAGCTTTTGATCGAGGCGCTGCTAGCACTGTGCATTAACCGGTGCATGGATCTACTCTCAGTCTCCGCTGCTGACCTAACGACAACAGAGGATGTGTCGATCTGAGGATAGATCTCCACGGGATCTAACGACGATGCATGGTCTTTGTCTACTACTTCACAAATCCCTCCGTCCAAGTTTGGTTTTTTTTTGCTGCTCTCGGTGCTCTCTTTTGTTGTCATCATCACGCTTGTTTACGACGGCATTGGCTATTCGATGAATACTGCATATGGACAACCAAGATATTTAGGATACACATAACATGAAAAACAACGCACCAGAAAGTACAAGAGAGTTAGGCAACTAAGGTATGCGATGATGAATGGAGGGGGAGTAGTTAGCCAGGTGAACGATATCACAGTCGCGCTTTAGAGTCGATCCGTGTCTGTGGAGAGCGCAGTATTATTGATTGAAACGAACGAGGTCGACAGCGCTGTGGTCACCGATTGAATGCACTGTACCCGCAGCGGGGGCTTCAGGGACATGCTGAATGCAGGATTTCGTCTTTTGTCTGTCATAACCTCTGCTTTTTATGCCTGCATAATTCCACTCGTGCTTCGAGGCGGAGTTGGCATAATGCCTGTGAGGCGTGGCTTTGAGCGTTGGGTACTCGCGATGTGGACGAGGGAAAGAACGAAGGTTGAGATAAGTTGCAATTTGGCGTCCTCATTGTAAAGAAACTTGGATTGTATTGATCAAGGCCTCCACAGTGGCGGTAGGGATCAGAGGTCAGGCTCGCGGACCGTCGCTGACAGGACCATCAGCACCGCGATCAACGTCGTGCACATCGTCTCTGACAACGACCACGAGCCACTCAACCCCTGTAGAATGAATATTGGTGAAAAGGCTTCAGAATGATTTCTGTGAGTGTACTCTTTGTTGCTATTGAACCTACTAAAGGCGCCGGATATCATAGGCATTCTTCATATTCAACCAGAAAGGCGAAGTGCGTTCATAACCTCCTTTTCCAATAATTATATCGGTGAAACGAGCATGTTAGGTCCTCATATCGAGGCTGTATAGGCCAGATTTCAAGTGTGCTTCTTCTATTCTCGGACACGTCGAGTGATCAAGATCGCTGACCAGTTTGTGCCAGACGGTCGATTGCTGATGTCTTTCGGATACAAGTCGTGTCGAACAGCGACGTTCGGTCGCCTATTATCACTCTGGGGTCGACGAGCTTCTTCCATGTCAGGATCAACAACCTCTATGTCGTCGCTGTGACCAAGTAAGTTGCGATTAGAACCGTTGGACCGTGCATTGACTTGTCTCAAGGACCAACGCAAATGCAGCGCTCGTCTTCGAGTTTTGCTATCGGTTCATCAATATTTGCAAGTCGTATTTCGGAAAGATAGACGAGGAATCTATCAAGAATAACTTTACAATGGTGTATGAACTCATCGACGGTACGTTGTGGAGTGTGCATGAGGCATTGAATGCTTACCCCTTCCCTCAGAGATCTGTGACTTTGGCTTCCCCCAGAACAGCGAGATAGACACTCTGAAAAGCTATATCACGACGGAGAGTGTGGTGTCTCAGGGTATTCCTGCAGATGAATCTTCGAAGATCACGGTTCAAGCAACGGGTGCCATCAGCTGGCGTCGTGCGGATGTCAAGTACAAGAAGAACGAAGCTTTCGTCGACGTTATCGAAACGGTGAACCTGAGTATGAGTGCCAAGGGTATGGACAACGATTCAGTCCTACGCTCTGATTCTGACGGTTTTGCAGGCAATATCCTTCGCGCAGACGTGGATGGCCACATCATGATGCGGGCTTATCTCTCCGGAACACCTGAATGCAAATTCGGTCTGAACGACAAACTGGTCATCGACAAGTCGCAACAAGGAGGAGGTGGAGATGCAGTTGAACTAGATGATTGCAGATTCCACCAGTGTGTCCGTCTCAACGAATTCGACGCAGCACGAACCATCAGCTTCATTCCACCCGACGGCGAGTTCGAGTTGATGAAGTACCGCTCAACATCGAATGTCAAGCTCCCACTGCGAGTGATTCCGACGGTGACGGAAGTCGGTACTACCCAGGTCACCTACGATATAATAATCAAAACAAACTTCAACAACAAGCTGGCTGCCACCAACGTCGTATTTCGCATACCCACTCCCCTGAACACGACAAACGTTGACTGTAAGGTGGCCAATGGAAAGGCAAAATATGCTCCATCAGAGAACGTCGTGGTGTGGAAGTAAGATCGCTCTTCGCTTCCCCTTGATACCATTAACTTTCGGTCCAGGATCCCGAGAATCCAGGGCGGTCAAGAATGCACCTTCTCCGCGATCGCAACCTTAACGACGAGCGTGACCAATCGACAGGTTTGGGCACGACCTCCGATCGACGTCGACTTCCAGGTGCTCATGTTCACGTCGTCCGGGTTGATTGTCCGCTTCTTGAAAGTCTTTGAAAAGACCAACTACCAGAGCGTCAAGTGGGTCAGATACCTCACCAAGGCTAGCGGAGGATACCAGATTCGGGTGAGTGTTGTTCTTAGGCGTCAAATTGCTGGATCTAACGGACAACTCTCCGCGCCAGTTTTGAGTTCGTCATGGATTTATCTAGCTATAGCATTCTCATTTCATGGTTCTACTTGCCGGTGGATACTGTACATTAGTTTACGTCCATAATACAATACTCGAGTCCTCTGTGAGCATCATAGATCCCCATTCAGGTGGAAGAAAACCGCCCAAATGAGTAATAGCGCGGGACCGNCGCTTGCGCCCACTTCTCTCTCTTTCCTTCTACCACGACGACAGTGAATGTTCTGGAGGTAGTCTGGCAGCAGCCTCCTTGCAACGTCTCTGACTTTATGCCGCCAGATTTGGTTTCAACCAAGCTTCGTCTATCGACAGCCTTCTCGACAAGGACGATGTTGCTCTCGAAGCGCTGCTCGACGAGGACGACCTTTTGCAAGAATGCAAGGCCCAAAACACACGGCTGATAGAATATTTCGGTCGTGTCGACGTTCTGAAGAAGCTGCTGGGCTACGTGACGGGTCAGACGGAGAGCGAGGAGAAAGGGCGGTTCAAGTGCGTTTTCAAGCTTGTTTGAGCTTATCTGCAGGGTCTGACTAGCTCTAGGTACCCGTATATCGCGACAGAGGTCCTGTGCAGCGAGATATGGTCCATCGTCGAGACCTGTATGAGGGAGCAGGACCATCTTTTGGTGCCGTTCTGGGAGACGGTCCTCGACCGGCCGTCAGAGGAGATGAAGACCCAGATGATTATGGCCTCCCATTTCTCCAAGATCAACTCGACGTTCTTGACCAAGAAACCGGAGGAGACGATTGCGTTCATACAGGCGCAGCCGGAGGTGGTAGATCGAATTCTGCAACACATCGAGACGTCGCCGTTTGTGGACCTCCTGGTGCGGATTATCCAACTCGACGAGCATGCAGCGGGGAGCGGGGTTCTGGAGGTGAGTCCTCACCGCATTCTCTCTTTTTCTCAACTAAAGTTCTCGCAGTGGCTATCATCTCAAAACTTTATTGGACGACTCATCGACCTATTGTCTCCTAACCATGCAACCGAGGTGCACAGTATCGTGACGGACCTCATCAAGGGTATCATATCCATGGCCACACCCTCTCCAGCAGCCGGGATCACCGATGACTCCAGCGGCCCTGCCTCGAATCGTTTTGCTCGGGAACTCGCCAAAAGGGAGACGATTACCAAGCTGCTGTCGTTCATGCTCTGCGACTTTGACTCTGTGCCCAACCGGGACAATGCAACGTCGTCTGTTGTGCACGCAATAGCTGTCGTTATCGAGCTCATACGCAAGAACAACTCCGACTACTTCGAACCCTACCTCTTCCACACCCTCCGGAACAGGTTGATCCATGTGCAACAGCAGATTCACGCGCAGGGCGAAGACAGCCGGACAGCACTGGAAGAGACGATGAAGGAGATGGTGAACCGGATGGGCGTAGTGCATTTAGGGCCGGTGCTGGAGCTGATGTGCGAGAACCTCCACCGCTTCCATGAACTCCTGAAAAAACCTCGTTCGCTGCAAGGACCTATTCAAACAACAGTCGGCGCAATAACACCTCTCACCCTAGAACGCTACCGGATCCTCGAACTCCTCGCAGAGCTTTTGCACTGCTCCAACATGTCTCTCTTGAACCGCCCCGCCGAGTATAGTCATCTCTATGACTCTGAAGGGCGGTTACAAGGCGGGTTATCCGCGCTAGAAGAACTCGCCTCCGTCATTGCCATGAACAACGCCAACGAGCGTGAGCAAGACAACCAACAAGACGACGACGACGACGAACCTGCACCCGTTTGCGACTTTCCTGTCCGCGCTCCCACTCAAGACTCGCCCTCGTTGGATTCGGACGACGAGATGGACGAACCGGGGAGCTCAGATGACGATGAAATGGAGGAAATCGCAATGTACGATGAACCTCAGGGACTCGACAATATTTTCTCCCCGTCGTCGTCGATACCCAGTTCCCTCGGGTCGGCTCACCTACCCTCTTCACCCTTCAATGCGGAAACCTCGAGTATCGATAGCAATAGTAGTGGAGGTAGTAGTAGTGGGACCGCTACTGGGACTTCCAGCAGTCCTCTTACCCCGGGTGATAGACCTAGCCGAAGGTTATCTGCTCGGTCGACACGGTCGATTGGTTCGAGGAGGAGCTCAAGACGGAGACATGCCATGGATAATTCGGTGGAGATCAAACTGCCGATCGGTGAACAGCTCAAAAAGCAGTTTCTGGATATGAACCTGTTCGGGACTTTATTGGTAAGACTTGTCCTCTGCCTCCCCTCTCTAGCTATCGGCAGAACAGCTGACCTTCTTTCTTCCCTCCCTTGGCTTCGTATAGGACCTGTTTTTCGAGTTCCCCTGGAACAACTTCCTGCACAGTGCTGTCTATGATCTGATACACCAAGTCTTGACCGGAAACGTGGAGACCGGCCGGAATCGCGAACTCGCCATTTCTCTCTTCCGCGATGCGAAAATTATGCATAGGATCGTAGAAGGACAAGCTCGGAACGATAACGACACGTACGTTCCTCCTCCTCTTTTGTTCCGACTTCATGCACTAACAGCGACGCTTTTTGATACAGTGCCACGACAAAAGGCGGCAGACTAGGCTACATGGGTCACTTAACCCTCATCGCCGAAGACGTCATCACCGCCCTCGAACACTTCCCTCCAGAACTCCGCCTCCTTATCATCCAATACGCACCTGAAGACGAATGGGACCGCTACGTCACCGGACGATACACCGAAACCAAAGCTAACGATACAAGGTTGCTCGGTGGTGGGAAACCAATGGTTGCTTCAAGAAATGTGTCACAGTGGAAGGTCGATGAAGATGAGCTTACTTCCTCAGGAGGGGGCAATGGAGYAACGGGAGCGGGATCGTCGTCGGGGGTGAAGTCGGATTTTAGGAGGGTGACGGCTGCTGGCGGTGGTGAGGGAGGACCGAGGAATACGGCTCATTTTTTGCCCGAGTCGATTGAGGAAGAGGAAGAGGACGATGACGACGACGATGAGGATAGTACGAGGGGTGCGCATGTAGGTGTCAAGTCGTCCATCTGCATTCTTTTACTGATGACTTTCTGCTGATTTAGTTTGCTCGGTATTTGGAGCAAGAAATGCACTCCTCCGCTGACCAGTTCAACTCATCCGACGACGACGACGATGACGATGACGAAGGGTGGCTGTCGCAATCGACCTTTGGATTGCGGGATCCACCTGTGTCGGCGCTGCACCAAAATACGGAGAGAAGACCGTTGGGTACAAGTGGCTTTGACGTAGGTATTCCATTCACCACCAGTTTTGTCAGACACTTACCCTCTTTTGCCCCTGGTTCAGGATGCATTCGATCCAGGTAGTGGTCCGGCTCCTGGCTCTAGTAATTTGAGAGTGTCCAACGACGACGAGGTGCGTGTCTCGCCTTTACTCCCCTCTCTCGCACTCAAATAACATGCTTTTATCATCCATGATGTAAATAGGACGACGATGGCTTCGGCCCCTTCTCCAACCCAGGTGGCGGCTCAGACGCTTTCAACTTCTCATCCTCGTCCCTCTCCGAAGACATGGACGACGCCTCGTTCGATAGTTTCGGCGACTTTGGTGATTTCCAAAGCGCTGATGAGACTTTCGCTTCTCCTACAACTTTCCGAGCGGCTACGGCCTCTGCGGGGTTCGGAGGTGGAGGGATGGGGGAGAGTTGGACGACTGTTTTCGGGACGTCGCCTCCAAGTTTGACCTCGAATTCCGGTGCAACCAACGGTGGTGGGGGAAGGACTAGTAGGACTAGTACTACCTCTGACTCGGCCGCTTCGTTGGAYAGTCTTGATAGCGAGGCGTTTACGAGTATTAGTCCGCCTACGCCTACCAGTGGTTTTCATCTTCTTCCTGGAGAGAGTGGGAGTAGTAGTAGTTTGAAGAAGGTGTAGTAGTTGTAGTAGTACATAGGGCCGGTTTGCTGCTTTCCTTTTCCTTGTACGAGTAGGGTTAATGAACCTGATTGATTGTGTGTAGTATCAGACTTCGCAGTATGTACATAGCGATGTAGATATTTATCTTCTTCAAGACGTCCTTGTCCATGGAACCCCCTGGACTTTTCAAACATCGTGTAGAGATATAGTTCGTGCAATTCGTGTAATATTTATTCGTTCTGCATAATTGCCCCACCAAAGCCCCCCACTATCCCAATTCTCCGGGCGTAGGTATGCAGTCGGACCGTCGCAAATCCAACCTGAATCCTCAATCACTCTGGAACTTGTACCCACCCTGTCGCTGTACAGCGTTGAACACGATCTTGGAAAGCTCCTTCCCWTCCGAGTCTGCCAAAGAGCATTCGACAAAGTCGCCTGCTTTGACTTCGCCAACACCGGGTGGGGTGCCTGTCAGAACGACGTCTCCTTCCTAGAGATCGCATCACATCCGAAGAAGGGAGAGGGGAGAGCCGGAGGTTGGGCCAGAGAAAGATCGAAAAAGTTGGATGCCGATTGAGTGGGTAAGTGAGTGGGTGGGCGGGTAAGTAAGCGAGCGAGAAACGGAAGGCAAGGAAGGCAAACAACGAACCTCCAGAGTCATTATAGAAGAAACATGTTCTATAAGCTGCGGGATCTTGAACATCATGTCGGATGTAGGTCCGTCTTGCTTCGTCACGCCATTGATCTATAATTTCCAAGACGTCCGTAAGAAGCGATGATCAAGACAAGAGGGAAAGGGAATGCAGAAGGCGAAATGGAAAGAGCGAGGACAAGAGCAAAAGCGAATCGAAAGCGTACTTGGAGTTTGAGCCGCAGGTTGTCTGGGTTCGAAATTTCATCCTTGGGGATGAACGGCCTGTTTATAATTAAATTATTGTTGATGAATAACAGAAAAGTCAGGAGGTACGCACCCAACGGGAGTAAATGTGTCAAATCCTTTGGCTGAGCTCCAGGGTAAGCCTGCCTTTTTGACCTTGTCCTGGATGTTCCGTGCGGTCATGTCCACCGCCAAGGCTTGCCGAGTCGAAAGGTGGGTCAAAATAAGACATTATATTAGTGAGGACAAGAGCAAACGGTGGACTTACTGTACCCTGAAATATGCGACTTGGCATCTGCTTGCGAGATGTCTCGACCCGTCTTGCCAATCACCACTCCAAGTTCGACTAGAAACGTGTACGTGGGTTAGTTGGTGAGCACACAAACAAGAAAGGAATTGTGACCTTCGTGGTGTGCCACGACACCTTGTGGAATTTCAACGTTGCCTCCAGACTCGACGTAGCTCGACGTAGGCTTCAGGAAGAAGAAAGGTTCCTTGGGTACGGCATTCCCCAATTCCTTTGCATGTGCAGCGTAGTTACGCCCAATGGCTACAATCTACAACGTATGGGTTTCTCCAATGTCAAAATACATCCTATGCCGATTGTTTAATGATGCATACTCACCTTTTTACCGTTTCGGAGGAATGAAGACATGGCCTGACGTCGTTGCGGGTGAGATCCAGGATACTTACCAGCGGTCCGACACCGTAAAGCCCGGAATGACCCAGCATGCCGTCACCGGATCGAATCCGACGTCCATTTCCCCATGTCCATCAACAACGCCCAAGCTCAACTCGTTGAACTCGGTATTTATGAGATGAGAAGAACTGGCCGGCGTACTAGTCCGCAGTGGAACTCAAGACAAATACAAAGACGAAGGCCCAAGAAATCCGAGAAGGGATGATAAAGCGGTCAAGTCAAGGCTCTCTTGGAACCCACAGCAAACGTACCGTAAGCGATCCAGAAAAATTCAAATCAGCGTCTTGTTGACATGGCTATCCCTTAGTGTACACTTGGCTACGCTATCTGACCCAAGGGACTACCGAACCTCTTACAGTCTGACACCAATGTCTTGTCCCCGCTGGGCTTTTCCTGTGTCGCTGGCAACAAGCCGTAGCCAAGCCCGCGTCGGTCGAGACTTGGCGCACACATATAGTGTGGGACGTCTTGGGATTGAATCCCCTACGAGAAGTTCTGGCTTGGCACGCCCGCTTTCTTGGTCGCCCAGACGCCTTGGGTTCAACTATGATATAAAGGCTCAGGCAGAAGTTTCTCTTTCCCCCGTTCGACCTCAACGACGTCCGTGATACGTACCGTGTCCTCTGGAACTGCAGCTGTGTCCCTCCCCCTTCCCCTCCTTGCTTTCCTGGCTGGCCCAAATACTCTTGGCAACTTGTTTGTCAACATTCGTTGGCGTATATAGATCAACCCTCTATCCCCGAATGGCCGCTTCCTCAGAACTAGGGTGAGTGAGCAGAACTTTAAGAAGAAAAGGACACTAGCGCGACTCGGGTCCATTTCCGAACTCTCTTCCGTCCTCATTCCCATTATCTCTCTCTCTTTGGCATTTCGCTTTTTTCTTTCGCCCGCCCGTTACTGACGTTCTATGTCACTCAGTCCTAGCTCAGGACACTTGGGAACTGCTTGGGAAGCAGCGTTGGCAGCAATCTTTGGTGAGCTTTCTTATGCTTCTGAATCTATCCTCTGGCTGACTCTGTGTGTTATGTACGGTGCGGACAGTTGCTGTTTTCGCTGCAGTCGTTGGTGTGGTTTGGTTCCAAATACGAAGACGCAGGAGACGGGAAGAGAACGGCAACGGGCAAGCACAAGGGGACTTGGAACGTGGAGTGAACAGCACCTCGAAAGAGGGAAGGAAGCACAGACACCACCGCCGTAATCATAAGCCGACATCATCGACCTCGTCCAATTCACCACACCGGTCCCGGCGACATCGTGATAGTGGAAGCTCGAGAGAGAAGTCGGAAAACGAAAAGGAAAAACGGCCTTCATCTGCTGCTTCCTCGGAGGGTTCTTCCTGTAAAGAACCGTCAATATCAAAGGTCCGTTGCTCCTCCACTCCCACCTCTTCCACTTTCGCCTTCTTGTCTCCTCCCCCTTCCTCCCCTTCCTTCCCCCTTCGTTCATTGGCGCTTTCTGACATGGTATTCGCTGCTGTAGCCTGAACGCTCGAAAACCTCAGACCATCTACATGGGAAGGCCTCTCGCAACCACGACCCATACAACCCCAAACCGAAATCGGACTCCACGCACGATCGCAATCGGAATTCGAGATGATATTTTTATGACTAAATCTATTCTATCTTGTGAGTGGTTTTTCCTTCGTTTTCTTGTGTTGGTCTCGCCGCTGACAGACTGTTACAGAGACACGCCTCACCGCACGCATTTCTTGTACTATAGTCATTATTGTAACATACATCACCGGTCACCTGCCAGGTACCCCTTATACGCATACCCAACCCAACCTCCGTCGTCGATTCCGCCCTCCGAGTCCGTGTTTGCGATCGGGCTTGTGGCTCCTCTTCATTATTTGCATCCGCTGCTCCTCCGAGTCGTCGATCTTTACTCCCCTTTCCTTTATCTGTCTTACTCTTCGTTCTCGTCATTCGTTGTACATACTCTCCACTTGCATTGGACGCTCTTGACATACCCCCCGGCTACTTCTGGTCGCCTCTTCGGCAGCCTCATGTTTGCAATTTACCCGAACGGAATAGCAGTCTGATCATGGAATCTGGATATGACTACGAGTACATCCTCTTCGACACAGCTCTCTACTATCCAAGTGGCACGAGTACAGAGCCGTGTTCCATTTGGCAAGCGTCAAAGTACATAGATCTACTAGGAACAGCCAAATCGTATGATCTGCCCCGTCCCTTTTGAGGTGATCACGCGGGTCAGGGATGTTTGCACCTGTGTACGCGTTTGGATTTTACTTACCGCTCCCGGCGAGCGCCCGGATTGCGCGCCTCTTTATTTCTCTTTGGCTCTTTCTCTTGTTCCCACTCTCCCACCAAGAACGGTCGATATATGCGCTCAAAATTGGGATAGTGCGTCTAGCTCTTCCCTTCTCTGGATGTATACATTCTCTCAATATCATCGCTCATGTCCTAGCAGACATTTCAGGTTTAGGCTCCTCATTCTTCAAGATGGTAGCAGCGGGCAGATCGATAACGACGCATAAAAACGCTGAATATATTGACTGGCTATCTACAATTATTTCTAATGCTCATTTATCGCCGAAAGAAAGCGATCAAGGCTAGAAATGGGGTCAAGAACCGACCTAACCGTTCGCATATACGCGCTTCAGAGAGCATAGCGCGTTCAGTTCGTTCTTTCTTTCGTTTGTTCTGTCTCTCTTTCTCACCACTCTCGTCCTCTCTCTTCTTTTCAAGACGGCAGCGGGCAGATTGATACCTAAGACGCATGGACTGCCAAGATCGCTGAGATATATGTGGCGATCAAGGCCAGAAACAGAGCCAAGGACATTATTCGTAAGGGAAATATGAAGTTCGCTGGGCATGTCTCGTCTGGCGAATTTCTATGAACCCCGACCGTAGCATGTGCACGATGCACGCTGTAACTCGCCGGGACCCCTGGATAGAGTACGAGCCAGGTCTCGAATACTTGAAAAGTATAACTCATCTTCATGCTTTCTCTTCCAGTCATCTAATGCAAACTGAAATAAACAGACTCACACTCGATGGTGAGTTGACTATCCGGTCTGAAATACCCCAGCGCGAATCTAACAAATCTGATATTCCTAGGTACGACGCTGCCTAACTTATCTTCAGGGTTTGACTATGGGCAGGTGTCTTGAGATTTCGACTCGATATCATACTACCGCACACTGGGTGACTTTGCTCCAGGGTACCCTGTACACCGCCTTTCATCGGTATATGAACACCGTCAAGTTGTGTAAATGATTCTTTTTGATCACTAGTGCTGACTCTATACTACCCGGGCCCTTTACTCCAGGACTGACTGTACTTCGGATTCGCCAGATTCGCTGAAACCTGTACAGCAAGTATGTTTAAGCTTCTTTGTAAGGTGTCGCAAACGGGTTCTTGCATTCCTAGCGTCGATGCGTCTCAACGTCTGAGCCAAGTGCACTTCTACGCTTACCGTCGTCACTCAGGGTCTATCAGCACCCTGAGCCCTGGCCTCAGCCTGCTCCAATGGTGCTCGCGATCAAGCTGTGTTCATCGGCCATCGGTAAGCGTGTTTACCCAGACGGAATGGTAGACTGATCGTTTTGGTATACGAGGACCTGCTGCTCTCCGTACTGTTCAAATGACCCTGACATGAGTAAAGAACCGCGCTCCAATTGGCAAGTGCCAAATTCCAATTTTCGCGGCAAAGATCGAGGCGGGATCAGGTGATTGTTGCTCGGCCGAGGAGCCTCCGAAAGGGAAGCAATCGGCCGGTCTGGGCATCATCGAGTCATTGACCCTGTGCATTTGAAAAAGTGTGCGGGCTTTACTGGTTGTTTTCTCCACCGACTGTCTTTCTCTCTCTCTTTCTCTCTCTCTGGTTTCCCTTGGGTCCTCCTTCGCCCAGTCATGGCTATTCCAGCTTCAAAAATCCGTGTAAACGGAACCACAAAAGCGACGTTGTCGTTCGCCCGCGCAAAATCCACCAAGGCTGGATCGTCGGCAGCGGCGTCCTCCATCGTCGACGCCAAGTTGAGAGTCAGGGAGCATGCGAGGCATATCAGCAGGTCCACTGTGTCCAATGCGACCGCTGCACCCGCGGCGTAAGTCATCATCTCAGATACATACCCGCACGCATTGACCATGTGGTGTATGATAGACGCCCCGCACAGAGCTCGTTCAAGGTCCCAAATCCAGCCTCAACAGGCGTTAAACTTCCATCGACCTCTACCCCTCTGAACGGACCCGGACCCTCCCCAGATGCACCTCTGGACCACACCTTCGTTGGTCTCACCGGAGGTCAAATTTTCCACGAGATGATGCTCCGACACGGCGTAAAACACATCTTTGGATACCCTGGTGGAGCTATTCTTCCGGTATTCGATGCCATCTACAAATCACCCCATTTCGATTTCGTCCTCCCGAGACACGAGCAGGGCGCAGGGCACATGGCTGAAGGCTACGCTCGTGTGTCCGGATTGCCTGGTGTCGTTCTCGTCACCTCCGGACCGGGTGCAACTAACGTTATAACCCCAATGCAAGACGCTCTCAGCGATGGCGTACCCCTCGTCGTGTTCTCTGGTCAGGTAGCGACCTCCGCCATTGGCTCCGATGCTTTCCAGGAGGCCGACGTCGTGGGGATCTCGAGAAGCTGTACCAAGTGGAACGTGATGGTCAAAGACATCGCTGAACTACCCCGGAGAATCAACGAAGCGTTCAAGATCGCCACTTCAGGTCGTCCAGGACCCGTCCTCGTCGATTTGCCGAAGGACGTGACGGCGGGTGTGTTGAACACGCCCTTGCCCTACAGGGCCACCACCCCGGGAATCAACCTCGGGTTGCCGAACCATTTCTTGCAATCCCCCGAACCTCCCGTGGAGATGCAGTGCATCGAGCAGGCTGCGCGGCTCATCAACCAGGCTCAGCGTCCGGTGATCTACGCTGGGAATGGGGTGTTGTCGTCGCCTATGGGGCCCAAGTTCCTCGCTGAGCTCGCGGAGAATGGCAACATCCCCGTGTGCACTACCCTCCAGGGTCTCGGTGCTTTCGACGAGACGAGCGAGAAGAGTTTGCATATGCTCGGTATGCACGGTAGCGCCTATGCCAATTTGGCGATGCAGAACGCCGATGTGATCATCGCGTTGGGAGCACGATTCGATGATCGTGTGACGGGCACGTTGTCCTCGTTTGCGCCTGGTGCTAAGGCAGCTGCGAGAGAGGGACGAGGAGGGATCATCCATTTCGAGATTCAGCCGAAGAATATGAACAAGGTTGTGGAGGCGCAGATTCCTATCCTTGGAGATGTTGTTTCCAATATGTCGGCGTTGGTACCTCTCGTCAAGGCCACTCCTAGGAAGGAGTGGTTCGAGACGATCAAGAAGTGGAAGAAGGATTATCCGTTCACCTTCGTGACGAGCGCCCCGGGCGAGCAGATGAAGCCACAGGAGGTTGTGGAGGAGTTGGAGAAGCAGACGCAGGAGAAGAAGGATGAAGTTATCATTGCGACAGGTGTTGGACAGCATCAGATGTGGGCTGCTCAGTTTTATCGATGGAAGCATCCTCGTTCGATGGTTACCTCTGGTGGCTTGGGTGTACGTTCGCTTTCTCCTTTTAGCGCAGTATAGCTTGACTAATGATGCCCCCTACACAGACCATGGGCTTCGGTCTGCCTGCCGCCATCGGTGCCAAGGTCGCAGCTCCCAACAAGACGGTCATCGATATTGACGGTGATGCTTCGTTCAGTATGACTGCTATGGAGCTGGCCACCGCCTCGCAATACGGCATCGGCGTCAAGGTCCTCATCTTGAACAACGAATTCCAGGGAATGGTGCTGCAATGGCAAGGTGCGTCRYCATCTTTAGCCCTCTCCCCTCTCGTAATCCCCGTGCTGATTTCCGAATCCCTCGTCCAGATCTGTTCTATGAGAAGCGTTACTCGCACACMAAGATGACCAACCCCGACTTTGTGTTGCTCGCAAAGGCTATGGGCGTCCATGCGATCCGGTGTAACAGTGCTGAAGAGCTCCCCGCGAAGATGAAGGAGTTCTTGGAGTATGATAACTCGAAACCGGTGGTGATGGAGTGTATTGTGGAGAAGGACGAGCATGTGTTCCCTATGGTGCGTTTTCCTCTTCCTTTGCCGTTATGATTAGAACGTGTTTGGCTGATGGGTGTTTGTTCGTTTAGGTCCCCGCCGGCAAAGCTCTTCATGAGCAGTTGCTCCATCCTTCGTTGAGAAAATAGGGGGTGCTGGTTTAGGCACGACCGCTTCAGCTCATGCGAAATCCATACCACTTGCATCGACCGACCGACCATCGGTTTCCGTCGCACATACATACATACTAACCAACGGCATATTCTCCATCCATTGATCTATCCATTGCATTGCTTCTGCTTCACCTTCTTACATCTCTTGACGCCTTGTACCCGATGACTTTAACATTGCTTTTCCTCCTTTTTTTCTTTTTTCTTACAAAAATGATTGGTGACCCGCCGAGCACACCACGCCCCCTTGTCGTATTACTCTCTTTTCTGCTTGCTCTACCTGTTATCGTTCTTTGATTTTGCACTAAAAACGACAAGCCTTTTTTCGTGGTCAAGCCTTCGGTTATCTGCTTATGTGTTGAGCAGGGACTATGGTGTTCAGGGGTGCTTTGCTTTTGATGTCGCTTGTTGTTCATTTATCTTATGATTATTGGGGACGGAAAAGAATGAAAGAAATTGTAATTTTATTGGAGATTTGAAGCGTGATAGAATCGAGCGGTCAAGCCATTCGATAGGCTGGTTAGGTAGCAACGTCGAGATCACTGCGTGAGCGAGCGCGACTGATGACCGGATTCGGAACTCCCGCTAGTCAAGCGCTTGCGCGTCTGATAATAATATTCGATTCCGTTCCTCTACTCCCATACCGCATATACGTCTCTGAGTCATCCTCGTCTCGCTTTTTCTTTCTCCCACCCACCCATATCTCCTGTATAGTGAGTGGGTTCGGCACGGATTCCAGCTCGCTGGAAGCTCGATTTAGCGGGAGATTATCAAAATCTCCTCCGTGTTCTTCAAGTTACCTGCGCGTTCCCGGCTTTTGAATGGCGAGCTCTCTGCTCGGTCGGACTCCCTACTCCCACTCTCCCAGCGCGTTCTCAGTCTTCTCCCTGTATTCTACTCAGAGCGCTTCCCCCTCCACTCATGCACCCTGAGGCCTGGGCTCTCGTCTCGCTGGAAATCACCCAGCGGGATCGTGGGACTTCCGATCACTCTCGCCGACAGGGCGCTCTTCCGAGCTCCCGCCAGAAGCCGCCCCCGACCATGGAAATTAGGGTTTGAAACAGCGTCACATCCTAGGATTTTTCTCTCCATCTGGGCATTCTCCTCTTATCTATGGAAACCTCGGTTTGTATTCGTCGTACCGACAACACGACTACTCCCCCGATTGCTCCCGGAGTCCCTCCCTTCCTCACGCTCCACTCCTCTCCTAACTTGCGGGCTCGACCTTTTTTCCTCGATCATCCGGAACATCTGAATCGACCTATCGTTCGCGCACCCCTAGAAAATTTCCTCTGAAACAGGAACAGCCACCGTCAGAAAGAGATTTAATACATGGGGTCGTCCTTAGACACCTATATCTCAACTCGTTCGCTCCTGTTGTCTACACACAATGAACCCTCTCCGACGTGCCCTCCAATCTCTCAAGACCCATCAAGCTAGGCCTTGGCGCCTTGTTGTGTCTCCGGACCCGAATCGCTTTCCCGGTAATGTTGCAAAAATCGGAAAGGCAATCAAACGGCATCCAACACGTTCTAACGCGAGCCGAGTGATTTGCCGTTTCAACAAACCCTCCAGCCGGAGCAACACAGTTGCAACTGGTGTTGCAAGGGCCGTTGGACCGCCGTTGATTGCCAGAAATAGATCCAACGCCCCCTTTAACCGGGCTTCCAACTCTATTTAGGGCCATCAACGGGGAGCCAACGGAGCGGGCGTTGAAACGCTCGTTCGGGTTTTTGCGATATTTTTTWGTGGTGTCGGGGTAAGTCTGGATTGTAGACTTGATTGATGATTTGCTCGCGGTTAACTTGACGTCGTTTTGTTTCTACAGGCGCGCTTCCTCGCTAAAAACGAGAGAGAATGGCACATGAAGCTGGATACCAAATCCAATCTGAACGACTACGAGGAGCACGGTTTGTTGTTCTCGTAAGTCCTCATCCATTGCTCGAGTATCATGGACATCCTGGTAACTTAATGCCATGTCTCGTTTTTCAGTTACGCCTCCAACGATACGGCTAGAGAGTCCTCCTCAGGAGCTGGCCAGGGTCGCCCTTTCGATAAACCCATCGGTACGCTCTCAGCGAAATTCTTTCTCTTTCTCTGACTGACTGCGGCTCGTAATTCGATTTCCTAGCCACCGAGTGGGTCCGAATCATCGGTGACGGGTCTCGCAAGACCGCTGATGGACGTACCATTAACGACCTCCTCAGAGAGGAGCTCCGTAACTTCCCTTCGTATCCCTTGCATGATGTAAAAAGTGCGGAGAAGGTGGCGGAGGACATGGAAAATCGGCTCGGCTCGATTGCCCGGTTTGAACGGGTTGAAGACATTCCCCCGCCTTCCTCCAAGTAATAAAAGGGTATCTTCAGACTAGGGTGGTATGAACAAACCGAGGCACCGAAGGACAAGGAGGATTGACTCGCTTTTGTTTGATGCAAAGTTATGTACTAGGGCTGGGTTAGAAATTCACCACGCCAGGCTCACATGTTAGCTAACATTGAGGGGGCTGAGCACCATTCCTAACACCATTTACTAACAGTTATTAACACTTTTATTNAAAACACGTTATAAAATGCTAGAAATAATTCTAATCGGCGTTAGGCTAATTCTAACATCTCAGTCGTCTTCCCAATCAAACACCTGAGCCTTGCGAGGGTGGCGTGCATCCGTCCTGCTCCCAACTGGGTGAGTTTCTGCATTGCCACTTTTGCTTTCAGCATTTTTGGTTGCGTGGATGTCGGCAGCAGATAACCTGGAGGAGAGAAAAGTCGGAAGGTCGATTCCCGTGTAAATCAACTAAAATTTGGTTTCTGAATGCACCTGCTGCCACTTGAATTTCTAACCGTATCTAACGCAGGTATGTAGTCTCTTGAGAGGGAGGGAGTTACTAACATGTTATTAACACATTAGTAACAGGTATTACTAACACGTGTTAGCAATCAGTGCGAAACTAACCCAGCCCTATCGCCGTCGTCATGATTTCACGTTCTGTCGCTAAAACGAGAGACCTCGGATGTCAAACTTGCGCTTCGCTTTTAGACGTTGGTGCCAGGCTGCGCGCTCAGCGGCATTGACTGCGGAACCACTTCATCGAGTCAGTGATCCCCTCGAACACACACCATGGTCGCCGCTGCATGAACGACGAAATTCTGCACCAGAGTGTTCTGTCCCCAGGAGCGTTACGGTGTGCCTCCACTGTCCACCTAGTCTTCTATGAACGTTAAATCTGGGAGAAATACAAGAAGGTCAACTTTACGACGGCGTCCGATAAGGAGTCAAAGCGTCTGCGGGGTCATGTCAGGCGAGTTACGATGCTTCGATCCATTTCGGTCAACCTAATGAACATTGAACAGGGAGAATCAGTGAATTTCGGACATGGTGGAATGCGTTCGCATCAAGCCATGGCTCGTAAGCCAAAGACCCTAACCTCCCAGAGCCGAGCAGAGAATTCGCTCAACGACGTGGCCATGTTCTTCAACGCAGACTATACAAAATCCCAGGCGAAGAACCGGTCCAAGCAGCGCTTAGAGAAGGACATCATCCACGTTCACTCTCATCTCCACTCTCGCCCATGTCAGCGATCACCATGTCGAATAGGACCAATCTCCAATCACCGCGCCAAGTTAGTTGTTCATGTCGTTTCTCCAATTAGCACTACAGAGTGATACACTCTCGCACCTCTCCATCCACATCCCTCTCAGTTTGCTCAACTCCTTCGTCACCATCACGCTCCCCCACTTCTCCCAAATCCATACCTTCTCGAGCGTCGGCAACCTAACCCGAAAACCAACATCTACCTGGACGGATTCTTGGTCGTCCTACACAACCTCAAGTACGCGTTAACCTCGATCGCGATGCAAACGGCACCCTTCTCCGAGGACCTCGAGCTCTCGAGGTTCTTCAAAGACCTCGGCACCCTCCCCCATTTACGCGCCATATCCCTCATCATCCCCTTCGATGGAACCCAACTCTCCTTGAACCCGCACTTGTCTAGCCGGTCCGTGCAGAAACACACTGTGACCGTGTTGGAGAGTTTATCGCTCAAGACGACACCCTGCACAGTGCATTCCGAATATGTCGCTGCCAAATGCATAGTTCGGAGCCAAGCCATCCTTTCTTCCAATTAGGCTGCAAGCACTAGTGACGATGGTGGTGGGGGTTTAGCGCTGCCGGAGCCACAGCTTGTGACGGTGGCATTGAGGCCACCGGATGCACTCTCCACGGCGTCTCTGATTTCGTGTCGACACACTTGACCACGTTGATGGACGGGGYGTTGGATTTGACAGACATTTGTGCTATCTTGCCGGCGTTCTTAACCACCGCTGGTAGGTATATGTYGATGGCATTGAGGAGTTTGGAGACGTGGATCGACCGTGTTGAGTCCGCCGTTTCTCRGTGTAACGGYGAGGACCCAGGGGGCTGYAGAGTTTGAAGCTGGAGCTTCTGGATAGGACGCAGATGTTGGGATACATTCGTACTTCGGTACGTTTCTCTCAGCTTCATGCTTACTTTTTGCTGTAGGGTTGGTTTGTTCAAGATCTCAATGCCCTCGGGTTTGACAGAGAAAATTAGGATCTACGGTGTCCAGTCATGTCACCAGGTGTTGGTGAATCTTTGGATAGCGGCCTTTGAGGATATACTGGTCCCCTGTGTGCCTGGGTATGGAAGAGTTGAAACGTTGACGTTCTGACCGTGCGGTGACCCGTTGCAGTGATCATTCCCACTGAGGATGGGCCAGTCACTGTACCTGGTTCCACTGATTCGGACAGTTGYATTTTCATTTGTTAGCTTCTCGCTCCCGAACGCATGGATATTTGTGGTGGTGGATAATTGTTGGACCGTTTCCGTATCGTGACGTCTGTTGTTTCCGAAGTCTACTGAACGGTCATGTATTTGTATATTTGGACCCTTAANTATGTACGATGTAAAGAATGACTCTAATGTTTATAAACATCNAAGAAAATGACATAGAAACGAAGAGATGGTGTATAAAAGACNTANGAATCAGTCTGGAAGGGATAAATGCACACAGCGAGGTATATAGAGGCAGGGACGGGAGAGAGAGACAGATCAGCTATTTCGTATAATGAACAAGGGTTTGACAGTGGATAGTGGGACAGGTGAGAGCAGATAGGTGCTCAGCGGCGTTCGGATTCCATTGTGAGGCTATGGCCAATGGTAGCTACCAGGTTGGGTCCTATTCTTCCTCTCCTTTTTTTTAACAACAGGACGAGTCAAATTCAATCTTGAAGCCACGTCCCCTATACTTTTCCTCCCATTTATCAAAATAAGATTTCACAATATTTGCCAATTCATGCTCGTGGAGCTCATTCTGAGGGGGAAACAGCAGTTAGCTCAGTATTCCCATGAAAAAAACTTGTTCATACATTGAGGCGTTCGATAGCATCAGCTGTAAAGCACGCCAGGCCATGTCGTTGCATCGGTTTCATTCTCAGAGGGGATGGGAGAATTTCATCAATTCTCTCCCATCCGTTATTGCGAGTAAATTCGATGAGTTGGAGATCGTCGACATATATGATTCTGCAGAAACTGTTTAATACCAGTTGCACGGCTATATAATCAAGGGTATCGAGCTCTGATCGAAAAGAGTATGTCAGGGACTTGGCCAGAATAGATCAGGGCGACTTACTGGTACCCAAGAAATCTTTACGTTGAAGTAACTTCTGGAGACAGGAATTTGTCACGGTCTCGAGAACTCGGGTTTCCGACACAAATAAATGCTGGGCACGAATCTCGTTGTCCAAAAACTCCGAGAACGACCGGTGGTAGAAAGAAATCTGCTCCCACGACTTGTTATTATCTAGAGGTATTTGTTCAAAGAAAACCAAAGAGTGCAGGTCAGAAAAGAGGACCTGATGGCCTCCACCCTCTTGAAAGCCGATGATATCCATGAATTCATCGAAACAGGAAGCGGTAGATCCGAAAGGGAGACTATCTTGAGCATTCAGCTCATGCGCCCGGATAAGGAAGAGAAAATCTTGTCCTCGGTTGGTGTCGACTGCCTCGTACAACTCCTTCGCAGTGGAAAGAATGTTTCTGTAAAGAAGATCGAGGGCTTCAAATGGCCTAGCCTGTTGACCACCATCAGGTGTCCAGTTGATGATTGTCCGAAGTCTATCCACTGGAGAGCTGCGCCGCTCCGAGAGGTACTTGACCACCGTCGCAGCATAGATAAACTGTCCTGAAGCTGCCTCCACAAGCTTCTCAATGTCTTCCGCCGTGGGCCATAGGTGCGACCGCGCTTGACGATCGTAGCTTCGACTGCCAATCCCACGAAGTCTACCCCACAAATAGCGACGGATATCACTTGTGGCATCGTACATGTCGCTGAGATTGATGTGATATGCGAGCTGGTGGAGGTAACCTTCCGGCTCGGAGTCCAGCGCGCTGCGCACGGCCCATTCTGGTCTGCTGGCGATGAAAATGCGGAAAGGGAGGTCGTTGTCGAGGAGACAATGTTTGATGGTGGATAGAAGCTCCGCTTGGTTTTCTTCCCCGGAACACTCGTCTAGGCCGTCGATCAGGATGGCATGAGGGAAGGTATCGCGGTGCAACTCCCCTCTAGCACAGAGCTGCTTAAAGGGGGCGACAACGAGGGTGTCCATTTGCATTTTAAGATTTTTCTTGAAGATAACGGGGTCGTTTTCAATGGTCTTGACGATGGTATCTCGCAAGGCCGACTGCCGTAGGCCCAGTTGATACGCGATGGTCGGGACGATGTGGGTTAAGTTGTTTCGAGTAGGGTCTCCAGCAGAGAAGAAGAATGCTGAGCCGAGGATGTTGGAATCCGAGCAACGCTCAGCTATCGTCTGTTGTAACGCCGATTTGCCTGCCCCTGCTGCGCCGGTCATACACAGTAAACGTTGGGGACCTTCACGGTCTTGGATCCAATCCATGAGTTCGTGAGTAACTTCGACGCGAGTGTCTTCATCGCATTTTGGTGGGTCGAATCGAGCATTGGAGTCATGGAGAGCATTCGAGGCTATGTTTTCCAATAACATCTTCCAGCCTGTCAATGTCAAAGCACAGGGTTGAGAGTCTGTCGCTGAGGAAGCGTGAAAGCATCTACATACCGTCTATTCGGTTTCCCTGAGCATTTTGCACATGCTGATTTGAATGGACGCTGATCTTGCCAACCTTAAAGCCCTGCGCATTTGAGAACATCGAGATGCATGCGCCATAGTCCATGTGTGATAGGTATGTGTGGGGGGTTGCGCCTGTGTATAGGCCCACATCGGGATAGTACGACAACGGATGGTCAGTTGCGGTGGCCGGCATTGGAGAGCCCTTGGTAGATCCCGCCCGCGACGGCCTCTGTG
>SDEE01000510.1:0-36178 GCA_004126415.1 Candolleomyces aberdarensis | reverse complement strand
CAGAAAGCGATCGTAGGCGTAGCGCGCCGACCAACCCACTGTCGTGCCATATCGGAACGGTTGTGTTCATACCTCACCGGCACCTCTCCGTTGTTGCTCAGTTATGTGGCCATCTTCCCGGTCTGTACACATCTCATGGCATCGCCTCACTTTGTTGAGCGGTGGAGGAGGTCGGTGAGCTGGTTTTTTACTGATGACGGAACTTGATTACAGCAGTGTCAGCGTCAGCATTGTACTCCTCAGTTCCGAATTCAATGAACGTTGCTCTCGAACACCACCCTCTTTCAAAGCTCTATCCGTGAGTTTTTCGAACCAGCCATGAGTATAAGACGAGTCCATGTCTGCGAGTATGCTAACTATTCCATCAGTAGTCCCCTTATTTCGCAGCCGAATAGGGTGCTGAATGGTTCAATCCTTGTAAAAAATACTCTCGAGTGGAAATCGTAGTCCTAGTCGAAGTAAGAGGGTGTGGATCGATTGTAGTATGCACTGGTGTAAAAGTACAAGACTGAGGCACTCACGGATCTCCTGGCTATCAAATTATTCGATCGCATTCTGATTCACTAGATCCAACTCCACAACCGGTTCCTTCTGCCTCTCAGTTACAATCTAACCAGATTATTAAAAACATTCATCCGCTGCTTGTATCTCTCAGAAGTAATGGAAGCTGGTTTCAGCATTGCACACTGACTGCTGCTTCTGCCTGAACTAGGATATAGCTTCAACTTCGCCTCTCCATTCTACAGCGGCAGCCTTCTTCGCCATAGCGAGCTCGAGGGATATTATTCCCCTCAATTTCTCAGCCGTGCCTAGGTAAGATACCTCCGTAATACCATTATCATCATGGACGTCCTCCATATCATCATTATCTTCTCCCGGAAGCTGCCTCGTCCATGCTCACTCCCACTCAGCAGACAGAGCTCTGAGCCATGATCTGAATTTACCAAAAGGTTGTGATGTTTTTCAAAGAAGGGTTTGTTTGCCGCCTCGTTCTCCCCCTCCATGAGGCCAAGGATAAACTTCAACGAGAGGGATTCGCCTCGATTAGTTGCACTCTAATTATTTTATCTGACAGTCCGAGGTTTTATAAGCGACGAGAGAAATCCCCTAATACTTTCTGTCCGACTGTCATGACGTTAGTCTCGAAGTAAGTTGAGTTAAGCCGTAATCTCCGGATTTTTGAGGCTTGAGATTGACGCCGCTGATAACTTGGGCGCTTCCGACTAACGCGGTGTGAGAGCGCAGCCTCTTTGGCCACGAGGCAGTCACGCGTAGATAGGTTGATTCTCCCCTTGTACCCAAACTACTCATTCTTGTTCGAAAGGTTAAGAGAGAAGAATGGCAGCCACTACCGGTACGACTTGACTCTAACGTACGACATACCACCTCATTTACACTCGAGATACAGAGAGAGGATACGATATCAATCTACCACTAGTAAAAGGAGAAAATTTGGACACTCTGACAAGCATACTCTGCGATGGGATGTTCTCCTACGCCGACGAAGACAAAGCAACTCAAATCATCAGTGAATGCCTGAAGCTTTGCGATGAATCGAAGGACACCCTCTCTCAAGTTCTCCAGACAAAATATATTTCCGACCATACGCCATTCTTCTGGGTGATTGCCAATCTACCTGAATCCGAGCGACGCAAGGCGCAGAGAACTGTCCCTCCGCTGTTGGTTGAACTGATCGAGTTGTGTGGTGGCCTTCTCGACGAGACGCAGAATGACATCGTACAAGGATTATTTGTCACCTCCGACAACCCACTATACCAACTGATCAGGTCCAAATTGCCTTTCTTTGCGGCTCCCATCCACAGAGCATTCTTCCAGGCAGAAAGCGATCGGGCAGAATACAATGTATCCATACCGACCGGATCCCAGCCCCCATCGTTCGAGCTGACCTTCAATATTCCTCGGTTCTATGATAGAATTATCATCGATAAAGAGATTTCCTACCATTTTGTGGCGATTGGTATGTTCCTTCAACCTTGGCAATAGAATGCACCCCGATAACCTCGATACCAAATTTTTGAAGGTAGTTTGTGGTGTTTCGCGGCTCTCGCTACCCCGACTGCAAGCGAGTCTGCATGGTATTTTGAGCTCACAGAAACCCACTCGAAGAATGAATTACCAGCCTCATATCGGTACAAAAGTACAGTGGAAGTCAGAATCACGGGGCCAGCTGATAGCTTCTCTAAATCAGTGTATATCCCGCCCAAGCTCCAAAACAGCGCTGGTACGTTTGGAACTTAACTCCAAGAAGCACTCAAAACCCAACAAGTCTTAGGCGTGAAGGAGGAAACAACGTATTCAACAGTACCAAACTCGACAAAAATCGACCTCAAGCATCATGCTCTTTCAAAGCTCTATGCGTGAGTTTCTCAGCTTTGGCGAGAATTTATGACACCATACTCGCAAACATGCTAACCAATCTATCAGCAATCCCCTGATTTCACAATCGAATAGGGCTCTAGGCGGCACAATTGTCGTCACGGTAGCAATGAGTGCCAAGGGTATCAAGAAGAAGTTCGCGACGGGCTTCAGGGCTTATACCAATCTCCACGGTGGCGGTTGGGAGGTGTAGTAGGTAGAAATTAAAGAAGTTTTCGTGCGCTCAGGTATTGGCACTAAGGCTCCAATCCCAGTGAAAACCCTCTTCCCGCGTAGGACGGCCCAGGACGGTCCAGTCTGGTTGACGATTTGAGATTCCGGTCCAGGACGGTCTCATTGTCCATCACTTTACCTCTATGCCCCCATATCTCATTTTACCATAGCATGGCACCATATTTGCTTGGATATCCGAAAATATATCCATCTATTTACTGTCATATGCGATACGCAAGGTCTAACTTGGCTCTAACTTATAACTGAGAAGTAACCGCAACCCAAAGTAGCTTAAACGGCGCGTTTTTCGAATTCCAAGTTCCACCAAATCAGTCAAGATCATACCACTCTTTCCTTCCTCCCGTCATCATCGGCTGCTGTGGTAGCACCTCCAAATTTTTGGTGTCGTCGCACAGCACAGCAGAACCCTCGGAGCATAGGTTGGAAAGGAGGACTCAGATGAGAGGTCCGTGTTGAGTTTCCAGTGGGCGGGTCAGTGCTAATGCTCACAGCTTTGCCGCCAGCCAAATTGTGTTGACATCGCTCGAGGGAGCTAGCAAAGTAAGTCAACTATGTTAAGCGATATCCCAACGCCTCTGACCTTGATTTTTCCGATTTCCACCAAGGCGGGATCACGAATGGCCCTCTCGATGGTCTGCGTTGCCTCAGGATCGCATCTTTGGAATCTCCTAGCTATCAACCCACTCGCCGATCGCATCCTGATTCACCAGATCCAACGTATTCCCGAATCTAATCAAATTATTAAACGCATCCATACGCTGCTTGTACCCTTTGGAAGTAATGGAAAATGATTTTAGCATTACAGAGTGCTGCTTCTGCTCGAAGTCCGATGCGTCTTCACCTCGCCGTTTCCAGTGGCAGCCTTCTTTGCCGCAGCGATTTCAAGGGATATAATTCCTCTGTGTCTCGGCAGTGCCTCGACTCGGGTAAGACACCTCCATACCATCGTCATCCTCGATGTCCGCCATGTTGTCATTACCTTCTCCTGGAAGCTGCCTCGACATTGTCCCACTTCCATTCAACGGATGAAATCCCGATACATGACTTGCATTCAGCAAAAGGTTGTGACGTTTTCCAAAGAGGGGGTTCTATGCCGCCTCGTTTAGTTACATTCTATATATTGGATCTGGCGATCCGAGGTTTTGCCAGCGACGAGAAAATCCTGTCTGGCCGACCATCACGACGCGACGAGGTTGATCTCGAGGTAAGCTGAGCCTGAGATTGTCGCTGATGCATGATGAGTTGGGCGCTTCCGGATCAAGCGGTGAAAGCGCAGCCACTTTGACCACGAGGCACGCGTAGATAAGTAGGTTCTCCCCTTGCACCCAAACCTACTCGTTCTTGTTCGAATAGTTAAGGTTAAGACGAGGATGGAAGCCACTTCCGGTACGACTTGACTCTGACTGCAATCCATGGCATACCACCTTATTGGCATTTGAGATATAGAGAGAGGATCCGATATCAATGTACCACCAGTAGAAGGAGAAAAGTTGGACACTCTGACAGGAACACTCTGCGATGGGATGTTCTCTTACGCCGACGAAGACAAAGCTGCCAAAATCATCAGTGAATGCCTGAAGCTTTGCGACGAATCCAAGGACACCCTCTCTCAAGTTCTCCAGACAAAATACATCTCCAATCATACGCCATTCTTCTGGGTAATTGCCAATCTACCAGAATCCGAACGAACCAAGGCGCAGAGAACTGTCCCTCCGCTGTTGGTTAAACTGCTCGAGTTGTGTGGTGACCTCCTCGACGGGACGCAGAATGACATCGTACAAGGATTATTCGTCAACTCCGACAACCCCCTATACCAACTGATCAGGTCTAAACTGCCTTCCTTTGCGGCTCCCACCCCCAAAGCATTCTTCCAAGCTGAAAGCGATCGGGCAGAATATAATGTATCCGTAGCGACCGGGTCCGAACCCCCATTGTTCGAGCTGACCTTCAATATTCCTCGGTTCTATGATAGAATCATCATCGATAAAGAAATATCCTACCATTTTGTGGCAATCGGTAAGCTCCCTCAACCTTGGAATCAGAATGCATCCAATAAACTCTATACCATCTTTTTGAAGGTAGCTTGTGGCGTTTCGCGGCTCTCGCTACCCCGACTGCAAGCGAGTCCGCATGGCATTTTGAGCTCACGGAAACGTACTCGAAGAATGAATTGCCACCTCTGCATCAGTACAAAAGGACAGTGGAAGTCAGAATCACGGGGCCAGCTGATACCCCCTCTGGATCAGTGTATATTCCGCCAAAGCTCCAAATCAGCACTAGGGCTGGTACGTCTGGAACTTGACTCCAAGAAACACTCAGAATCCAACAAGTCTTAGGCGTGAAGGAAGAAACAACGTATTCCACGGTACCAAACTCAACAAACATCGATCTCAAGCACCATGCTCTTTCCAAGCTCTATGCGTGAGTTTCTCAGCTTTGGCCAGAATTTATGGCGCCATACCTGCAAACATTCTAACCTACCCATCAGCAATCCCCTTATTTCACAGTCGAATAGGGCCCTGGGTGGCACAATTGTCGTCACGGTAGCAATGTGTGTCGGGGGTGTCAAAAAGAACTTGAAGCTGGGCTTCCTTTCACCGAGGTAAAGGGTGTGGATCGATCGTAGTATGCATCGGTGTATAAGTACAAGGCAGGCACTCACGTATATTTTACATCTCCTAGCTATCAACCCACTCGATTGCATCCTGATTCACTAAATCCAATAAATCCCCAACCGGTTCCTTTTGCCCCTCGGCCACGAACCTAATCAAACTATTAAACACATCCATCCGCTGCTTGTATCTTTCAGAAGTGATGGAAACTGGCTTCAGCATTGCACGCTGCTGCTTCTGCTCGAACTCCGAGGCGTCTTCACCTCGCCGTTCCCCGGCGGCAGCCTTCTTCGCCGCAGCGATCTCGAGAGGATCGATGATCCCTCTCAACGTCTCAGCCGTGCCTGAGTAAGATAACTCCGAGTCATTGTCATCTTCGACGTCCTCCATATCATCATCACTTTCTCCTGGAAGCTGACTCGTCCATGTCCCACCCTCATCATCAGAGTGCTCCCCCCTAGATTTCCGCCCGGATCTTGGCGGAGGCGATGAGGACGGTGAATGCCAGGAGCCCTCAGACGATACATCCGACAATCTTCTTCTGATTGGAGTCGGTAATGGAAGGACAGAGTGGCTTGACGAAGGCGCGAGTAGGTGCGTCAAGAGTGAACGGAAAGTTTCTGCTTCTTCGGCATTCTTATGATCGACGACTTTCGAAACTTCGTTCTGAAGGAACTGAAGTGCTTTCACGGGAGGGTCCTCCTCGCACATCTCGCGGAATCTAGCAGTTTTCAGCAGTAGTTAGTCCCCGCAATAGGTTGGTTAGCGAGATGGGAACGTACTGTTGTCGGCGAATGTGGAACTTGGCTTGTCGGATGACTTCCTCTTCATCAGGTCTATGAAAGCACGTTTATCAAAACGGCACTCTGGAGGGAATATCAACTATACCAACCTTCTCAGCTTCATCATCCAGAAATCATCCAGCCTCTTCTCCGTTTGAGGGGTTTCAGTAATCTGCCTCTGGTCTGGCGCCTGAGCAACAGGTGCCGTGATTGCGGGTACAGTTGCTATCGGCTGGCTGGGCTGGGGTTGAGGTTGTGTCCCTTCATCCGGCGGGCTCGGGGTCGGCCTCGCACTGCCAGTGTTCCCGTATGAATTCCTATTCGCACTGGTGCTTCGTTCCCGATCCAAAGCTGAAAGACTGCCAGCATTTCCTCCATGTAGGAACACTGTTCTCGTCGGTGCGTGATAGACTGCCTGGTGTGCAAATCGAGGCACCGGAACCTCGTCGGGTGGGCTATCAGGGTGTCGATGGATTTGATACCATTTTCCTGGCTTGCTGTCGTAGCGGAAGACCCAGTTGCATGGGGAGGAGCGAAGTACTGTGTTCTTCGAGCTTCCAGCAAGGTTTCGAGTCAACCCGCAGAATCTGCGAGACACATCGATGTTACTAAGAGATGGCATGGCAGAAACAAGAGACATACACGTAAATCTCCTTCATAAGGGGGTCGATGACCGCACGCTGCGTGAAACAAGGATCCGGACCACCGCAGTTCGTGAAATTCGAAAATAGTTCCGTTGATGTGTTGCTGCTGATGTCGTAGACGTACATATCCGAGAGATACTTCTCGTCCTTTTGGCCACCAAAAATGTAAAGTTGCTTGGCCTTTGGCTCAAGAACCATCGAGTGGCCTATCCCGATATGAGAAACTTGACTTGAATCTTTAAGGTGCGAAAGATATAACACTGACCAAAGCGGGAGGGTATCACAGAAGAAGTGGTGTTCGCATCTGACGGTCTAAGCAAGATCAGCGTTACTGAGCCAAGCAATCAATGGATATATCTCACTGAAGAAGCTTCCATTTACTCAAACGAACGTTATAGCTGTATAAGCCTGAATACTTCGAAGTTTCCCATTCACCGTCTACGATTCTGCCGCCGGAGACGTACAGGATCTGGGCCTCGCTGTCCATTGCCATTTGGTGATCGAAAACCAGCGGTGGACCACCTGAAGCCTAGAAAACGGTCAGTTGGGGCAATTCCGAAAAATAGCGACAGCTTACCGCAGTGTCGAATGAAAGGAACACCCATTTGCCAGCATCGATGCCTCTTGTTTGGTATCGGTAAAACTCCGAGCAATACGTCCTTGGAGCGGAAGACGGTCCTCCGGGAGCCCCGGTGTTATTCGAGGCAGGGGTGAACTGCTGGCGCAAAGGGGATGATTGCATGATAAAGGGAGGGCCGGGCGCAGTCGATGACTGTACAACGAACGGAGGGGGAGCTGTTGCAGGAATATTGGACCTGGCAATAGGATTCCTGACGTCTGCATCGTCTAGGCGGCCAAGGAGGTATATGTTGCCGGTCTTGCCATCGAATACCATCTTGTGGCATGATCGTGGACCAGGTGCGTTCGGCTCGTGTCGTGTGCTGCGACTGAGTATCTTCCATTTATCTTCGCGGACACTGTACACCCAGAAGTCGTCCAAACTCTTGCGACCATCCCATCCACCGAACAGGTAGATCAACTGATTCTCCGCATCCATGCACATAGCGTGTCCTCCACGGGGAGAAGGAACATCACCATCCGAGTCGCTGCCCGTCACCCGTTTCCACATTGCTTGAGGTTGACATGAATAAAGATATTCGGTGAAGAGGCCAGCATCGGATATTGAATGCAACAGGTTCTCGGCGCGTTCCCAATCCCCTTGAAGCACAATGCTTTCGTGCAGTCTTGTTACAAGAGGATTTTCGATTTGGATGTCGGCACGTTCAATGATGGTTTGGAATGGAGTGAGCAGCCGTCGCTGTCGTAGATACTTCAAGGTGTGCCGCAACACAGTTATTTCCCGATGCTAGACAATTCGTTGTTAGGGCGATTGCTGTGACGAGGGTAACATGAACCTACCTCTTCATACGTTGCCGTTATCTGCTCAACATAGGATGGTTCGCTGATTCCTTTCAGTGCTACGTGCCATATCGAAACGTGAAAGCTTTGGCCGTGAGCGCTAGATAGCAGCTTAAATGGGATGAAATGGTCATAACAAAATCGGACTCACCTCAGCGGTTCAATCTTCACGTATCTCGTTGGGAAAACAACCCCATCCTTATTCGCATGTCTAACATCAAACGTCTCCGACTCTGTAGTGTTCTTCAAACCAGATTGAATGACTTGGGTCATGCTTTCTTCCGTGAGGCCGACGTAAATCTTGAATTCCTTGGCATTGCAAGGATGAGCTAGCGGTGATACAGTTCAGGATACTGCGACGGCTTGACACATCTGGTAGACTGACGCTTATTGAACTGGAATCGAAATCAATCAATCGACAGAACTCGATAGCGCTAACAGGCTCACTTTGCCAAATGTGATCTTTGCTGCAGCAGAATGAGTGTGGGGTTCAGCTCGAGATCGAAGTAGCCAACACACTGAGAATACTGGGTGACTCGAGACGTAAAAGAATCCATTGCTTCGCATTCCCTTGGTATGCACCACTCCACCTGCTTCGTTGTTCTCCCGGGTTCTCCACAAGGATGTTCTCTGGAGCGTAGCTGCCACTGTGAGGGGTCGAGGCCGCAATAGCGTATGTCAAAGGCACTTCGGGGGGTATAATTGTCGACATCGTACTATTCCTTGGCGTCGTTGGGGCCAGTTGACGAGGAGGGAGGGATCAACTGCTTTTTGACGCCATCTGCACACCCTTCAATTGCGTCAGATTGATTCTCACGATACCAACGGGGGCGCCTATTCGCCGGGCCCCTGCTTCTTCACTTATGACAAGCGCCTAGCTAGATGAAAGATCGTGTTCTTCAAGTTGGCCCTGCGTAATCTAGAAGGTAACGCCCCACTACATTTCCATGTATCTCAACCTCTCTGCAACCCAGACGACAGCTTTGCTGTGGTGGTTCCCATCCTCTAAAGCCCCTGCTCGAATCATAGGCTCCAACCATGTGGGAAGCGTCGCGGTAAACCACCCTATCACCCATATGTAACCGACCACTCTTCCAAGCCATTGAGGTAATCTGACCCCTGACGTTCTAATCAATGCAAGGATGATACCCTCCAATGTTATAGCGAATGGCTGCATCATCCAGAACTTGAAAGCTCCACCACTCGTGTTTCGCAAGAGAGCGTAGTCTCCTAAAGAATGGATGACGGCGGATAAAAAGAATCCAAGGTAGAGGTTAATGAGTCCCCTCATTCTCCGGCTGCTTACTCGCAACTTGTCAGCTACAAAGCTTCCATGGGCAGTGAGGAACTATATGATGTCCGAAAGTATCAGCGAGCGAAGCTTGGAATTGAGAGTGAGCCGCCATACCCGTCTCAGCATCTGGTGCCATAGACGCCTAACAAAGATCCGTCAATATTCTGGAGCTTGTGACAGAGGGTATCACACTCACCCCCATACATCCCGAACGCAATGGATCTCCCGCGGCGAGCCAAACAGAGGAGGCCACGCATCCGGGCTATACAAGCCGAGAAGCACGGTCAAAGTGGCCGCCACGGAATAAGATGCCTCCATACTAGCCATCGCCACCATCGCGTATCCTAACATGGTTGGACGTAGCCACCAAGGTTGGGAGCTTAGGGGAGGCCCATTTGGCCTCTGCATACTCGGGTTCAACTCCATTGCCACGTCGGCAGCGAAATACAGCAGACCACATTTCAGGATAGTCAGAAGTTGTTGTAAAACAAACTCCCGCCGGTTCTTGACACGTTTCGGATTCGGAAGGGAGGTGGTTGGCTCATGCTTCCACCCAATCCCCCTGTTTGACGTAAACAGGTCGAATCCCCACCTCAACCTTTCGAGAAACGGTGCGCTTGAGATATTCATAACTTGATTTTTCCTCTGCAGTTGGCTCTGGACGTCGGTAAGCAGTAGGTAGTCGGACATCATGAACATGGTGGTGGCGATCCATAAGCTCTGAGAGTAGTCGGAGAAAGCATTTTGGGTTTTCGTAAAGCAAATGAAGTAGAGGCAGAGGGATGACAAAGGGATGAATAGCAACCACCTATAGGAGGAAGGTCTAATCGTGCATCCAAGAACCGACAGCGACACTATGGCCAGTAGTATGGGGAGCTGAGCGGGGGCATGGGCTGGTTGGCGTTCCGGCAACATTGGTTAGGGTGAAGGAAAGCTCCGGGCTGGCGTTAATTCTAACGAGCATTTGTTACATACTCCCCGGAGTGCCCTTTTGTAGTGGCTGTCGTCAGGCAGTCCATTGAGCGCTGAGCGCCCACAACAATATTAATGTTACGCGACCTCAGGCTGACTGAGCCCGAAGACATTCGGCATGGGATCACCGCCGCACTGACCCGCCGGCTCAGTTCCCGTTATCTTTTCTCACTTCAACCACCATGTGAGTGTTCGATGTAGTGCATCACAAGCCCGTTTATTCTGACTACGGGAATCCTCCGGCCAGTCACCCTCATGGAATCGGATTTGAAGAGCTTTTCTCATCTCTTCAACAGCAACGCTCCGCCGCGACCTCTTGAGGGAGCCTCCATCCAACACAAAGTTGACGGCTTGACAAGCGATATCGGAGGGGTCAAATCCCAGCTCGAGGAGCTTCAGCGTCAGCTCAAAGAACTCGAAGGTCAGCGTCACAGCTATCAAGCACTGTTGTCTCCTCTGCGTCGAATACCCCTCGAAATCCTTGGAGAAATATTTGCAAGCATCCTCGCTGGTATCGATCCCGAAAATTCTGAACAACCCGTGGACACCGCTATAATCGATCTCTGCCTAGTCTGCAGGGCATGGCGTAATGCGGCTCTCGCGACCCCCCGGCTATGGAATCATCTCGTCCTGGATGGGTTACCAACTTCGCTCCGCCCCGAGGTGGTGTCCCATTGGTTCAGCCGCTCCGGGGTAGCTCCTAAAACCCTCCAAGTTTTCGGGGACTCTCACAGGGGCTGCGAAGGCCCAGAAGGGTGCGAATTCTCCAACGTCGGGCTGGCAAAAATCCTGACGGACGGACCGCCACTTAGTCGCCTGGTTTTTTGGTGCACAAGTTCACAGTGTCTTCGAAATTTCATCAACTTGATGAAGACCATGAAGACTGGGAGGCCCCGCCCATGGGATACAGTCAAGTCATTGAAACTCAGTTTCCCTCGTGAGTGGAATGAACCTGCATCTCCCTCCGAGTCCATCTTTCTACACATCCCTTCCTCTGTCACAACTTTCCATTTATTGCTCCCCGACTATTCCGACGTCTCGACTCACCCGAACCTTACCATCTCCGAAAACATCCTCACCAACCTGACTACTTTCACCCTTGACTGTAACTGGAGCGGTACGAAGATGTGGAAAGTTCTCCAATTGTGCAAGAACGTCGAGACTTTGACTCTCGACTATGGGTTCTCGGAGATCTCATATCATGAGGATGGGCCCTATTTACTGGAGGTCTGCAATACAGGATTGTTGCTCCCCAAAGTCCACACACTCCGATTGCATCACATGCGTCCCAACGTTTTAGATTTCATCCATCTTCTCAAAACCCCTATGCTCGTGGAACTCGACATCAGCTTCAGCAATTTCGCAAGATCCCCCACCCACTACGTCGACCTGGCCGACGCGCTGGACAATTTTTGCATCTCCCTTGTGGCTCTCGTTACCGGCATAAGAACGCTCCGCAAACTTCGGATACACGCGGTGAAGATGTCCAAGTACCAAATTCGATTGATCTTCACCACCATCTCTCACTTGACCCAATTGACGCTAGATAACGTCTGGTTCGACGGTTCGGTCATCGATGACTTGTCCTATGACATGGTCAATGAGACACTGCGTATACCTCTTCCATCCCTCCGAGTTTTCGAGCTGCTCAGTCTCCCCGTCGACTTCCCGCTGCAACCACTGAAACGATTCATTGAAGACAGGCAACTGATTTCATTAGGAGATCCTTTGGAGAAGGTTGTCGTGACATATCAGGAGTACGAGTCTGCGACTGATTCGGAGGAAACGATCTCCGCGCTCGAGAAAGGGCGCCCCGTTGAATTTAGTGTTGGGTTTGTGAAGAGCGATTCAGGATGAACGCTGGAATTGTATTCTATGACTCTATCTTGTGTGGATTCGAAGTATCTGAGCGCCACCCGAACGAAATATATCTGCTTTCTTCTTTTCTGAATCGTCATTTGACAACCAGTAATACCTCCATTTCCATGCTCGATCCAACCTGAATGAAACAGATAGATAAGTTACGCATTGCAAGGGATTCGAACCCGTGCACTTTGCGCCGGCCATTCGGAGAACTAGCCGATCGGCCGATAGCCTGAATCTGCACGCACCACAGCCATACACACACCTCTCCTCTGGTCCTCTAGCATGGATTTAGATCCAGCTCCGTTCTATCATTTGTCCACCAGCAATGCGGTGCCCAATCCCCTCGAGGCAGAAGCAGCCCAGAGCGAACTCGACAAAATACAGCTCCTCCTCCGCAAACTCGAAAAGCAGCAGCTGCTGCTTCGAACAGTACTTTCTCCCCTGCGTCGAATCCCTCTTGAAGTCCTTGGGGAAATTTTCAGCTTCACACTTCCAGCTATTCACGACGAAGACTTCCAAAGGGCATTGATAAATCTTTGCCTCGTTTGCCGGACGTGGCGCGATGCTGCCTTCGCAGTCCCCCAATTCTGGACCCACCTGCTCCTCGATCTGGGGCGCACTTCCATACGATACGACGACGCCCGACTCTGGCTGAGTCTATCCGGCAATCTCCCAACATCACTGACAATCAAAGCGGCATACCACGATGATTGTTCAATCGGCCAAGAGGGTTGCGAGTTGGCCAACGATGCATTGGTGAAGCTGCTGATGGAAGGGCCGCCGCTGGACCATTTATCTCTCCATTGCACAAGTTCCAACTGCTTTCGAAAGCTGGCGGCAATGATCAAGTTGCAACCGCTCGAGAAACGCAGACCATGGGACCTGATTCGGTCCCTCGAGTTGGTAGTCTACCGAGAATGGCGGGAATATGTCCACCCAGGCGGAAATATCTTCGTCGATGTACCTCCTGTCACTTCTCTTTCCTTGCATCTTCCCAGCAGGGACACGGCATTTCCGGATTTTGATGAAGAAGATCAGGCCGTCGAGTCCCTCCACATCCCTGAATCCCTTCTGACCCGACTGAAGACCCTCGAACTCGGTTGCGACTGGGATGGATCGCTAGTCCTGTCTATCCTAAATTCATGCACCAACGTGGAGGTATTGACTCTCGATTTCCAGATGACGTGTATGGACTATTTGGACACGGAAGTTCACCGGCAAGCGAAAGAGGTCGGATTAGCCCTTCCCAACGTACGGATACTTCGACTACGCCATCTGGACCCGGGATCGGTAGAATTTCTATCATTAATCAAGACACCCTCCCTTGTCGAGTTGGATATCAGCTTCAAGACGTATGAAAAGGATCCGACTGCCTATATGTATCGGTACCCCCCAGACAGCTCGTTTTCCAGCTTCTTCCTCGACTTCCTAGAAAAGTCACGCATCCCCGAAGGTTTACGCCGCCTCCGGATCCATTCAGCTATTATGTCGAACGAAGAATTGCAAAACGCATTCGCCTGCATTACTTCGCTGACCCACCTGACTTTGGATGACGTCGACTTCAAACCTGATCTCCTTGACACGCTAGGAAGAAATCCCGAAGATTACATTTACCTCCCCAACCTTGAAACCCTCGAGCTTCTTCACCTCGAAGCCGATTTCCCTGTGAAGAATCTATACGAATTCGTCAAGTCACGTCTGGTTCTCCCCTGGACACCAGATCTAGAGATACCCGTGCGCCAGATCAAGAAATTGCGGATATCGCAACGAAAACCTGACACAGTGGCCACCTTCAAAAACACGTACGAAGCTTGGTTGTTCGACGCAGTATATCACATGGACGCGAGTATGGAGTTTGTGTAGGTTGCAACGGTCGGGGGCCAACGGTGTTTAGCTGCGACGTGTGCGGGATTGAACCGATTTTTCCTATGATTTGGATAAGTACTATGTACCCCGGTTGAGAGCTCGCTTTTAATATACCAAGCACATCAAACCATCACACACGCACCAGAGGAAAATATTGGGTCAACTTTTACCAGCACCTATCGAGCGGACGGAGGTGGCTCAAGCGTTGCGTCCGTTGGCAAAGCCGCGGAGCGTACTGCTTTGATTGATCGTCGAGTAGTTACTCTGGTACTGGCTATTTACTCAGAGCTAATTGGCTACCTTTCACCTTCGATCCGTTCTACCTAGTCCGTTAAGGAATGTCCGCTATGCATGGGTTGAAGGAGCCAATCAGATGCATGGACCAGGCGTCGCGTCCGTCAAGACACCGGGGTGACCTGTTTTATCAGACCTAGGCAAACAATAATTAGCGGAAACGTGCGATCGACTGACCACCTGAGGCCTACGCGGGTCTACTGGTTTTCCTTCATCTTAGTTCTTGCGTGGCTTTGAAATTCCTCACCCCCTCTCTTCCCTTTCCCCTTTCCTTGGGATTCCTAAATTTCTACCGGGTTCACATTCCCTCAAGCCATCGATCGTGACCATTGTCGTACGATGCTTCCTCTTTTTCTAGCCGACATCTACTCAGTCTTCCATCTCATACCGCAGCCCAAATTCCATAAACAAGGATAAAATGGCTCTCTACCAAGCTACTGCGTCGGCCCCTGTGAACATTGCCGTAATTAAGTGCGTTTTTCTTGCTTCTCGACATCGATCGCACTCTGATCATTACTCTCATGTTCATCTATGCTTCAATCACTTTTTCCTCGTCCATGGCCTTGGCTTTGCCTTGAAACCCACCGTAACAATCATATATGTACTTCTGGCGACATGAACCCATAGGTACTGGGGAAAGCGGGACACAAAGCTCATCCTGCCCACGAACTCCTCGTTGTCCGTCACTCTCGACCAGGACCACCTCCGGAGTACCACCACCTCTCGCGCTGACCCATCTTTCACCAAGGATACCCTCTGGTTGAACGGAAAGGAAGATGAGATCAAGGCTGGAGGAAGGCTGGAGACCTGCATCAGGGAGATGAAGAGACTGAGGAAGGAGATCATCGAAGACAAGGATGCTTCTGCACCAAAGGTTAGGAAGATAGCTCTTCTACGAGTCGAAACCCGCTCATCTTCCTCTCTAGCTTTCTCAATACAAGGTCCACATCGCATCGTACAACAACTTCCCCACTGCCGCCGGTCTGGCCTCCAGCGCCTCTGGGTTCGCCGCTCTCGTTTCTTCCCTCGCCCAGCTCTACTCCCTTGTTCCGCCCGTTGTCTCGCCATCGACCCTCTCCCTCATTGCCCGTCAAGGCTCTGGCTCGGCATGCCGTTCCCTCTACGGTGGCTTCGTAGCCTGGGAGCAGGGTGAGCTTGCTGATGGCTCCGACTCTCTCGCAATCGAAGTCGCCCCGCAATCCCACTGGCCCGAGATGCACGCCCTGATCTGCGTCGTCAGCGACACCAAGAAGGGCACCTCCTCCACCAGCGGCATGCAACGCACCGTCGAGACCTCCACCCTCCTCCAACACCGAATCAAGGATGTCGTCCCCGCTCGCATGGCTGCTATCAGCACGGCGATCAAGAACCGCGATTTTGACACCTTCGCGAGGATCACCATGGCTGACAGCAACAGCTTCCACGCCGTTTGCCTCGACACCGAACCGCCGATCTTCTACATGAACGACGTCAGTCGCTCCATCATCAGCGTGATCGTCGAGTACAACAGGTTGAGCGTGGAGAGGGGCGAAGGCTACAAGGCTGCGTACACCTACGATGCTGGCCCCAACGCCGTCATCTACGCCCTCGAGAAGGACATCAAGGAGATCATCCAGCTCGTCCTCGCGTTCTTCCCCCAAACCGCTGGCGACTTCAAGGATGTCCTTGGTGTCTTTGGTGGTGCCGCCAAGGACGTCAATGTGCATGCCAAGATCCCTCAAGGCTTCAACGACAAGGTCGCGAACAAGTGGGAGGTCGGAGCAGTCAAGGGCTTGATCCACACCAAGGTTGGAGACGGACCAAGGCGCCTCGCCCCTGAGGAGACTTTGCTCAACGCCGAAGGTTTCCCCAAGACCCTTGCTTGAAGGGTGGGGAGATAGTATTATTTATGGAAGGGATTGGTGAGCTATAATACCTCTGTATTGATATAGACGTTGCATCCGGGAGATAAAGTGTACAGCTCTCTAGAAGAAAATTTAATCGTTCAATAGCAAAGTATATTCGACAGGAATATAGTCCTGGGCTCGATCTCAAGATTGATTAGGTTCTCATATCCTCTCCTCCATCTCTCCATTAGACGGGGCATGTGGGTGGGTGAGGATTGGCCACTGCTCGGGGAGGGCATCCAGGGATTGTGGTGCCCGTTCCAAGCCGGGGATCCTGGCATCGTCGAGTAAGTCGGTTCAGGTTTCGCGGTGCAGAGTCAGCGAATTTACTCACATAACCACAGAGGATATTATCTCCATATCTGCCCATTCGAAGAGGGTCAGCTTGAGCTCTGAGGCGGACTAGCGAATTGTAGGCGTCGACTTACACACACCAAATAGCAAACGGACCCGTCTGCTGTTCTTGCAAGGGTAGATCGTTGGGCCCCGTAGGTGGGCAACACCAAAGTCCTGGCGGAGGAATTGGAGGGCCAGTTCCTTGACCTCTGACTCTGGCTGTGGCTGCTGCCAGGAAAGTCAAGGCGGTGATAGTAAGAAACGACTTCATTCGAGGACGGTGGTTGGAGTGCTTTGGGTGAGGTCAAGGAATGAAACTCCTCGTGTCAATGGCATGCAGTGTGGGTCTATATGTGGACGCATTTTGGGGCCCCTCGCCCCACGATCCCGTTGCGGAGACGTCTGGTGACTGACGACGATTATTATCACGGTAAGTAATAGTCCAGTGTTCTCAAAATAGACGTTACATGGGAAGATAACCTGGCTAGTTGTAGCAGTGAAACGAAACGATCGATCACATACTGGAATGCATGACCATGGAGAATATCCTACGAAAGTTACCGTCCGTGCTCGAGTCAAATACCCAAAACGTATGTTACTACATCATACGGGGCACGTTGGTGGGTGGGGGTTACGAATCGCCTTTGGTGCGCACCCAGGAATGGTAGCACCTCCACCCGTGGCGGTATCCTGTTAGGATCGAGTGAGTCTATCGATCCATCCAGTTTAACGGACGAAAGCACACTCACATATCCACACAGGCTGCCCTCTCCGTATCTGCGAGTCGAAATAATGTCAATCAGTCTCCCAAACCAGTTTACGACCAAGTTGAAAGAAAAGCAACGCACAAGCACCAAATGGCGAAGGGTCCGTTCTGCTGCTCTTGCAAGGGTCGACCCCCAGGGCCTTTCGGTGGACAACACCATGTCCCCAGTGGAGGGATTGGAGGGCAGATTTGGCCCTCGACACAAGTAATGGCAAATGCTGCCAGGGCGATCAACGAAGAGATGGAGAGCGACTTCATGGTACGATTGTGAGCAGCGGGGTCAAAGGAATGAAATCCTTATGCCGACCCACCACCAGTGGTGTTTAAATATGGGTGCTCCTGTCTCCTCACGATCCTTTGCGGAGGCCTACGATCTGGTGACCAGACCCCCGCTACTCGAGGCCGCAGTCATGATACACATCGACAGAGGATAGATGCCAACCAGCAAGTTAATAGTATCGGCAATAGATAGGTCGAGATTTCAAAGGTAGAGTGAGTTAGGCTCATCCGAGAGACCCCGTCCCCGTCTGGGAATTTGGTCTATAAAACGAGGATATAGGAAGAGACAGGCTGGGCTTATAGGAAGAGACGCAAAACGGCACGACTCGGATGGACTTAGCGCAGCGGGATGGTACTTGAGGCATGAACGTGCAGTGGACCAAAAATAACTCACCAATTAGGATCCGCTTGGTAGAAATCTACGTTGACGAAGGGAGGAATCCAAGAATGATTCGCCCGGATGGGATAGTGGAGTTGCCGCTGTCGGGAGGCTCGAGAGGCTGGCCCTAAAATAATTGTTTCCTTCAAGTTTGACAGGACATTCGAGAATTGCCACCGCGCGGAGAATTGATCGCTATGTCTCCGCACACTTCTCGATAAGGTGGGGACATCGCAGAGTTTGGACAGGCCCTGGCAATATTAATGGACCGACAACTCGACGATCAGGGCTTACTGTATTGATAGAGGTGTTGCATTTGGGAGATAAAGTGTATGGTTTTCCAGAAGAAAAATTAATCGTTCCATAGCAAACTATCCTCGACAGTAAAACCTTGAAATCCCTGAACTCGATTTCAAGATCACTGCAGTTCTCATATCATCTCTTCCATCCCTCCATTAGACGGGGCATGTGGGTGAGCGAGGATTAGCCACCGCTCGTAGAGCAGCACATGGGTCCGTTTGCCATCTGGTGTGTAAGTCAATGTTGAATACCCTTCGCTAGTCCGTCTCAGAGCTTTAGCCGACCCTCTTCGAATACGCGAGTATGGGCATAATATCCTCTGTCGTTATGTGAGTGAGCTTGCTGACTCTGCGCCGACTTTGCAAGGATAGATCGTTAGGCCCCGTAGGTGGGCAGCACCCAAGCCCTGGTACAGGAATTAGAAGGCCAGTTCCTTGGCCTTTGACTCTGGCTATGGTTGCTGCTGCCAGGAAAATCAAAGCGATAATGAGAAGAAACGACTTCATTTGGGGACGGTGGTGAGAGTGCTTTAGAGTGAGGTCAAGGAATGAACTCCTCGTGTCAATGGCATGCAGGGTGGGTCTATCTGTGGACGCATTTTGGGGTTCCTCGCCAAGATCCCGTTGCGGAGACGTCTGGTGACTGACATTGATTATTAGCACGGCAAGTAGTCCAGTGTTCTCAAGATAGACGTTACATGGGAAGATAACCTGGCTAGTTTGATAGCAGTGAAGCGAAACGGTCGATTACATCGTGCAATGGCCATGGAGAATATCCGACGAAAGCTACCGTCTGTGTTCGAGTCAAAACACCCCAAACGTATGCTACTACATCATACGGGGCACGTTGGCGGGTGAGGGTTACGAATCGCCTTTGGTGCGCACCCAGGAACGGTGTCACCTCCACCCGTAGCGGTATCCTGTTAGGATCGAGTGAGTCTATCAATACAGCTTAACGAGCGAAAGTACACTCACATATCCACACATGCTGCCCTCTCCGTATCTGCGGTTCAAAATAACGCCAATCAGTCCCCCAAAATAGTTTACGACCAAGTTGAAAGAAAAGCAACGCACAAACACCAAACGGAGAATGGTCCGTTTTGCTGCTGTTGCAAGGGTAGGCCCCCTGGGCCGAATGGTGGACAACACCACGTCCCCAGTGGTGGGATCGGAGGGCCAAATTGGCCCTCAACACAAGTTACGGCAAGTGCCGCCAGGGTGATCAGCGAAGCGATGGAAAAAGACTTCATGGTATGCTTGTGAGTGGGGTCAAGGAATGGAAATTTTCACGTCGACCGACCACCAGCCTTTGTGTTTAAGTATGGGCCTTTCTGTCGCCTCGCGATCCTTTGCGGAGGCCTACGATCTAGTGACTAGACCCCCTCTACTCGAGGCCGCGGTCATTATGCACATGACAGAGGACAGATGCCAAACAGCAAGTTCATAGTATCGGCAATAGAGAGATCGAAACTTCACAGGGTAGACAGTGAGCTAGGCTCACCCAACAAACCCCGTCCTTGTCTGGGAGCCTGGTCTCTGGAACGAGGACATAGGAAGGGGCAGGCTGGGCTTGTAGGGAGAGACGCAGAAACGGCACGATGTGATCCCATGTGGAGGCCTACGATCTGGCGACTAGACCCCCGCCACTCGCGGCCGGCTTGGGTGGGAGGCCGAGAAAGAGAGGCATAATGGAGAGACTCAGAGGGTGTCCGAGAGAGGTCGTGATGCACATCGGCAGGGCATGGCCGCCGAACAGCAAGCTCGGCAGCATCGAATGGAGAGGTCGATATCTTGGGTAGAGGGTGTGAAATCCCGTCCCTGCCAGGGATCCTGTTCTCTACAGCCAGGGCATGCGAAGAGGTGAGCTAAGCTTGTAGGGAGAGACGTAGAGACAGCAAGGACATTGCTCAGCGGGACGGCGCGTGAGGGCTTGAACCTGCTATGCGCCCACAATGGCACTCCCATGAGGATCCGCTTGATAGAAAAGTGCGGTTGCGAAGGGAAGAATGAATGATTCGCTCAGATGGGATAGTGGAGTTGCCACTGTCGGAAGGCTTGAGAGGCTGCCCCTGAAAACTAATTTTCCTTTGACAGGATGCTCGAGAGTGGATAACTATTGCCGCCGCGTGCGGGGGAACTGATCGCTGTGGGGTACGCTCTCCGCACACTTCTCGATATGGCGGGGACATGGCAGAGTTTGGGCATGCGCCCCTGGCAGCCTTTATGGACCCACAATTCGACAATCAGGGCGGCGTCTCCAGCAACCCTGCACTAGATCAAAAATCAATTAGCATTTCCTTGAGAAAAGCGAAAGAATAAGGGGTATACGGTACAGCGAAATAAACCGAAGATACACAGCAACCTATCCCAGAGCAATCGCGGTAAAGAACGACAGATAGCTAGATGGCTATTACTACAAGTGAGTCCATAAGTCCTTCCAAGAATGATGGCGGGGCCAAGATGCGTATTTTTTTGATATCCGAGCATTAGATATATGAAGCGAAGCCAGCCAAACTTAGGCTTAGCAAGCTCAGCGAAATCGCGGACGTGAGGAAAGACCCTTGCAACGAGGCGGCGCCGTTGGGTGGCCGATTCGCGTTCGCACCTCTCGGTAGTGATGAATCAGGAACACCTGGACCCGTCCAATCTGTAAGGCAGGAGAAACAAGACGGTTAGCTGATTTCAAAGACTTGATAAAACGTGGTAAATGAACGTACTGATGTACTGGAGGCCTAAGGGATTGAGTGCACCGTTCTGGTCGAGGAGACCGTTCAGCTGTGAAAAGAAACAGTAGACGATTAGCCGTTATATCCTCCGGAAAACATGAAACGCGGCGGCCTTGGCCGCCGAGGTCAGCGACACTTGGCGGGTGGTCGCCAGCGTGCAGAGCAGGAAATCAGCTAGTCTGACACATACCGGATTGACATTCCGTGTATTCTTCATGGCACCAAACCAGGAATACCGTTCCACCCAAGGATTAGAATCAAGCCACGATTGCGTCGTGTTGAGGTAGCTGCTGATCTGTTCTGCCGTGCACGTTCGCTGATTCGTAGTTGAAAAGTCATGGCAGGCCCATTCAGTGACCCAGACAGGTTTCTGGAAGGTTTGATACATGTCTGTCACGTAGTTGATGAAGTGCGTGGCGTTCCATCCGTAGTGATCTTTTTAATGGAAAAGGCAACACCACAAAACCAAAAAATTGTATGAGTCGTCAAGGAGAGAAATTAGGGGAATGAAAGGTAGACGTACGCAAGACGAGGAAGTCAAAGTTGCATGCGCCGTTACATTGTTGCAGCCAATCTTGCAACCATTGTTTTCCGGTTGCCGCACTCGTGCACCCAGGACTACCGAGCCTGAGACCCCGAGCCTTCAGAGGCTCCATATGCTCTATCCAGACTTCTGCACCTTGTTGCGGGGTCAGAGCGGCTTGACCCTCATGGTCGGGTCTGTCATTCAGCCATGTTAGAATAATATGTCTCCTCGAGAGGGAAGAAGACGCACTCGTTCATGCCCATAACAGCGGTAGTCTGTGGTCTGTCCTTCAGCACCTTGTCCACAGATTTATCAAAGTTCTCGATAGAATCTGCGTCGCCCCAAAGTAGAGGGACGAACTCAAGGTCACTGTCGAACCGGATGGGGTCGGCGATCCATGTATAATACCTAACGCGAGCGAATGCACCGAAGATGGGGCGAAGAAGAAATTAATAGACCGGTTAGCTCAACAGCCAATCCGCGACAAGGACGTGCGCGCGCGCCCACTCACCAGGATACCTTGCCCGACGCAGCGAACTGGCCCATGCTGACAGTGTCGCCGTTAGGCCATGCCAATCCTGCTTTCGAAGTTGGCCCGACAGCAGCCAGGGCTCCTTGAAGCCCCAGTAAAATGGGGTAGAGGAGGACGAGACTCGTAGGTAATGTACTACGCATTTTCGTCGAGGAAGGGATGAGAAGGGGTAGAAACAAGATTACGGCGTCGCAAGTTGCCCAACGACTTGAGAGATCCTCTTTGGAAGAATTAAGAACGCGAGATATCAGTTACTGAAACGACTGGACGAGGATTTCAGGCGATGGGTATCATGCAGAGGGAATGGGCGTTAAGAAGAAGGAGTGGGAAAAAGGAGAGAACCACGGTAACGACAGCTCAACGACAAGCTCGGGCGAAGTGAGCGCCAGGAGATGTGGGCGATGATGGGAAGCGACGTCCAAGGATCTAGATGCCCAGGCATCAAACGGCAGTTCCAAGCCGTAGAAATAGACGATTCAAGTCTAGCATATGTCGGCATTGAAGCCGGCTTCCCATCATCCACAAGTCTCATCCACATGATCCAAGATGAACAATGAGCATGCAACTCACAGTGCAATGATGATCTCCGCTTAGATAGACAGCAATCCAAGCAAACTTTCAGGCATTTAACTCCACCACCATCATCGACCTGCTGGCACCCTGAATGGTGACGATGCGCCTTGACGCGCCTTCTTCCACTGTCTCGGGATGATAATGACCGCCGCTGAGAATAAATCCGGTCACTATTCATTAGGTGCCGAGCACCGGGACGGCCGGAGATACCAGGTACTTGATCAGCGGACGCAAATGATAATCAATCTCACGACCACATCAAAAGCCGAATGGAACGGGGAGGATGAGCGATGAACGATGAACATGAAAGTGGATGCACCATGTTAGTCCTGGAAGCTTTTGTCCAAGTATCTTGCAGAAATATAGACTCGTTTTGATCCACTAGAGATTCATATATCATCGAAAGCCCTTGAGGATGACCCTCGACAACCAGCTAACGGTCTTCCTTTACCGATTTATAGTATGTATGTATGTAGTCACGGCATGTTAGTAGTAAGTGATGAGCGCCATATAAAGGTACAAAGAGGGAGACTAATAATGCATGAAAAGGAAAGGACGGATTCGATGTTGATTCGATGGCCAAAGATATAGTATAGTAGGGAGACCGATGGTGAGTGACTAATATTGTTCTCGAGCTAAAACGCGTCCCTTTCCATTGAAACAAACCCCACCCCAACAGATATTTCCTTCAGAACGAAGTCGTCGAGTCCACCTCGATAGTGGGAACAATCGACGCGATGAACTTGAGGAAAACCACGAGGTAAAAGTCGACCCTCATACCCTCGGGCCCTTCCTCGTCCTCAGCAGCAGCAGCCTCCTTCGTCGTCCCACTCGACTTTCTGCCAAACCACTTCCTCTTACTAGAAGAAGACTCTTTCCCTGCCGCAGACGACGAAGGCGGGCTAGCTTTGGTCTGCTGCGCAAGCTGCTCAGCGACGACACTGTTGTTCATACGTTCGATGACCTTCTTCATGACGCTTGAATGTTTGCATGGATGAACGGAAGCAGCTTGAAGGGAAGCAGAGTGGATGAATGGTTCGATGGTGACGGTCTTCTGAGCATGATCTGCTGAAATATCTTGGAAGATTTGTGGGGGAGTGAGGGGTTTTCCGTTCTATCGTTGGAGCAATCTTGGGTTAACAAGCCGGCACACGAAGAGGGCAACAGCTTATGCGTACCTCATCATAGCCAATCAGCCAGACTCGAGGAGTTTGGTAGTACTTGTCGTAAGTGATCATAACATCGTAAGTCCTGACTTGAAGTAGATTGCTCTTGGAGGGGTCTGGTTGACTATAGTGCAGTCGGAATCGATGAGCAAGCAGAACAAAGGAAGGCGAATTAACATTGACTCACTTGGACCCAGCACCTGCCGTCGTAGCAGAGGCAGCCGGTTTAGGTTTCGCAGTCGCCTCGTCACCCTCCTCCAGGTCCTCCTCTTCCATATCCGGGATATCGTCCAGATCAGGGGTATCGTTGGACTCTCCCTGTCCACCGCCTAACGACAAGTTCCCCACCCCACGAGCAACATCGTCGCCATCATCGTCCGGAATCTCAGCAAGCCCTGCAGAGTCCGATGCAGGGTTCATGGCGGCCTTGCGTCCTGCATGCGTCTCGACCCATTCTTCCCCTTCCCCTGCATTCGCCCCATCACCGAAGGAGAGGAGTCGCTCGGCATCTTCGTCGGCGTCCGTGTAGGCTAGGGACTGAGCACGTCGCAGGCAGGGTACGCCTCGAGTGACGAGGTATTGCTTCTCCTTGGGTAGGAAGTCGCGTGCTTTCGAATCGTCGCCCTTCTCCCTGTGATGTCGTGATCAGTTCCCTTCCTCTCCAGCAATCGCGGTCGAGTGGTTCACTAGAGCCACTCTCCTCAGGGACAATAGGGTCGACGAAGCCACTCACCATGACCATACAGGGAACTTGTACACCAAAAAGTCTCCTGCGGCGACGAACTCCTCTATAAACAACAATAAGGAGGCCGTGCTCCCTCAGCCTCTCATCTACGCGTCTTTCGAGAGCAGTGATACGGACCTGGCGTGATACGTCCATGTTCCTTGAACTTGCTCTCCTTCAGAACCTAGGAAACCCATCGAAACCATGATCAGCGTCCCCGATCGAGCCAGTCCCTCTCCTAAAGCCCGTTGGTAGGGCGTCTACTCACCGGGCTGAGGTACTCTCGCAAACCGAACAGCTGCGACTACAAAGACCGTCAATAACCTTTCCACAACGACAATACGGGTGCAAGTACCTGGATAGCTTGCATTGTGAACGGTAGTCGGGTGAGCGTTGGTGGTGGGTGAAGGAAAGAGAGAATGCCCAATAGAAATCGATCCAATCCAATTTAGCCCTTGCGCAGCCACGTGCCAAGCCGGCTATACTAGTCAGCTTGCGAAAGATAACGGGCGACCGCACCTACACGAATAAGCTCATGGGCGCCTGAGGAAAGAGTCTAGAACTAGAAGAAGAATGTCGTGATATTGCAGGGAAGGTGGATATGGACGATAATATAGCAAAGCAAGGTGATACATGAAGGATATCTGAGCAACGCAGAGATAAGGCTCGGGCTTGATCCGCCAACGGAAGCAAATCCACAAATGATAGATGGAGGGTGGGGCGAATGGGTTAAAGCCAAAAGGAATACAGAGGAATGGGTTATGAAGAGCTCAAAGACTTGTCCTTTTTACTCTTCTTCTCCTTCTTCTCCTTGCTTTTCTTCTCCTGAGCTGGTTCGGATTCGATCGGTACTTCGTCCTTTTGCTCCTTGTCTTTCTTCTTCTTTTTCTTCTCTTTTTTCGAGGGCTCTTCCTCGGAAGGTTTGGAGGAATCTTGAGGGGATGGGTCAACGTCCATCGCAGTATCGTCGCCCTGCTTTTTCTTCTTCTTTTTGTCCTTTTTAGTACTCTCCTTCACCTCCCCATCGCCTGGAATCTCTGACGCCCCGTCTTTCACCTTCTCCTTCTTCTCCTTCTTCTCCTTCTTCGATTTCCTCTCCTCTGACTCCTCCTTCGCTGCCTCCACCTTTTCAGCCTTCTCCTTCTTCTCCTTGCTCTTCTCTTTCTTCTCCTTTTTCGACTTCTCCTTCGTCTTGGTCTCGGGATCAGCCATAACGACGTCGGAAGACGACGAATCGTCGACCTTGGTCTTTTTCTGGACAGGTTCTGCCCGTCCGTTCGTCTGCGAAAGAATAAGAATACAATGAGCAACCGCGAACATTATCGTGAGCTCCACAGGAGTACTCACCTCGTCTTCAGGCGCCTTGCGCTTTTTGTCTTTCTTCTCCTTCTTCTCCTTCTTCTCTTCCGCCTTCGCCTCTCCATTCACAACATCCTGCATCTTACTCGCGCCCAGTTTTTTCTTCTCCGGGGCAGGGTCAGAGTTGGAGGGGCTTGGCTCAGACGATGGGGTAGAGGAAGCGGGCGACATTCGATTTTGACTTCCCAGAGGCGTATCGTTCGCACCCGTCGCTCGGTTCACCGGAGGTCTCGCGTTCCAGCCATTAGAGGCACCTCCTCGAGCACCTCCCCGCCCTCCTCGTCCTCGAGCACCAAAGCCACCTCTCGAGTTGTTGTTAAAGTTCCCGTTGGCGTTATGCCCATTTTCATTATGCTAAAAACCAAGAGCGATCGTCAGTATCGTGGACAGAGATAGAGAGATAGAGGAGAGCGAAACGCACCTTTGGCCCCTTGTACAAGCTCTTCTGATACTTCTCCGCCTCGGATACACAAGTCGTATGGCCCTTCCATTCACCAGCACTGTTGAACGTCTTCGAGCAATCTATGCAATCGAATCCTCCATGGCACTGTCCGTTGTGTTGGTCGAGTTTCGGTTTTTTCACGACGTCTCCGCAATCTGTAGGGTTTTATAGCATAGCGCCGTCGTAAAGGTCATCCCAGAAGTAGCAGGGCAGAATGTGGGATCGAGAGCAGCAAATCGGTACTGGCAAAATCAGCACTCGACGCTCAGTAAACTGGGGTTATTGGGAACACTGACTATGACATCTGTAGAGTACGATATATGAGATATGCACGCATGAAGGATTTTGGACATCACTCACTGGAAGGAGACCATTTTTTTGCTGTCTCTCACTAGAGAAACCGTATTTTGGTTGGAAGCTTGTTCAGAGCGGCACTCGTCAAAAAAATCGGCATGTTGATGGGAGTGGGCCTCTGCGGTCCGGTTTTAAACTCCGAGGGGCGCTAAATGGTTGAGCGCCGGACGGCAGGGAGTCTGATTTGGAAACTTTTAGCAAGAGCAAGCTTTGTGATCGCAGCGACTCGAGAGAATAGCAGGGCCGACTCACTTGGGCCCATTGCGAAACAGCGTGGCAATATTCGCAAAGAGGTAGACCCGAATTTACATTCGTTTCAAAGGCCGTATCGGGTTTTTCCACCTAGAGAATTGCAAATCGCTCATACTAGTACTAAGTGTAAAATAAGTTACTGATACTACAGGTCCTTCCCAAAAAGGCGTGTAAACCAAGGAATAAGTTCTTCTAGCCTATTGCGTCTTCTTCCCTCCCTGTAAATCATATCTTGCAGCTGAGGTACCTGCCCAGAGGCATATCGTCCCAGAAGTGTCTCGACAAGATTCCATGCCGAATCTCCTTCATTGTATAGAGGAAGTACTACCCCCCATTTCTGCGAGAGCTCCTGCTGACGTCGCAGTTTCTCATTGACGTCCATTTTATAGTCCCATCTCGTCGTTGCCAGTACCACGTTCATTAGAGCACTCTCCCCAAACAAGCACTCGATCTTGGACTGGTTCTCCTCCTCGGTCATTGTGTGACGATTGCAGATAGGATACACGTATATAGCACCCCCAATTGACGCTCGCCTTTTGGTACTGGCATATGGATGAGCTTGCACGTATTTTTGAGGCACTGCACAAAGGTGACTTACAGGCATCTTACGGACGACTTTACATCCTTCATAACCCCCTCGCTTTTTAGATCGCTCGCATCGAGACCTGGGGTGTCCACCAAAATGAGACGTCTTGTTGGGAGGAGCGTTCGTACTGATTCACGTGTGGTTGGAATATCGGCAAAGTAAATCTGGCATCTGGTGGTGCAAACGGCCAAACCGTCACTGAATTCAGGTCTTGGTTGCCTTGGGTCCGCATTAGGACAAGCATTCAGAATGTTGAGAACGAACTAGGCGGTCATAAGTTCGGAACCTCAGTCAGGAACATCGACTTGAATTATCGTAACAAGGTCAACGACATACGGTACTCTTCCCATGTCCAGATGGCCCCAGGATGCTATGAATGAGAACGGAATACATATGCAATCATTGGTACAGGTAGGGAATGCCTCACAGTATAAAGACGTCTTCCTGATTCGCCCTCCTCGCTGCAGCTTTACAGTTATTCCGAGACATCGATCCGAGGGGTCGAAGCGTAACCTTATGAGAGATGGGAAGGTTCCAAGCAGGCTACGACAGATCTCCAATGTTGGACGAGTAGCTTAATAATGTCGGGTGGCACTTCGAGCTCATCACACAAACGAAACTCATGGACACCACAAGGAAGACGCATGAAACACTCTCTTCTAGAGGGGAAATTGAATCGCGCAGCTGATCCTATAGATATATATGTATTCTCGCCAACTCATTGTTTCCGCGTGTAGACCACACTTGCTTTGCCTCGTGCCACCTCGTATGACGCAAACACTGCTGCTTGATCGTTTTATTCAAGCGCACTTATGGTCACAGGGTGGGAACGAGGAGAAGGGCAGGAGCTCTTGACATACGTAGCCTGTGCGGCACGCCTCCCTCACGAGGACCCCATGCTTCAAGTCCGGTCGGACCATAGCGCACGAACAATTAACGATCGGAATATATATGATGGGGGTAAATCGAAGAAACGCATAGCAAGTGCCTTGTAGTTCTAATTGAAGCGCACCGTCTTACCCATACTGGAAAAGTAACTAAGCCTGGAGAGCAATTCCGAGAAATGGTATAGCACTCACAATACCGAAAAGGCCCTGTATTTTCTTGGATAACGGGATTTTCAGGTCCTTGGCTTCCTTCGAGAGATCCTCCAAGCGTTTCTTCCGTGACTGGCTTCCATCAGTGCTTGAATCGCGGAGCATGTGCAGTATTTTCGCCCGAAGCTCTTTAGCGGCATCTGTTTGTTGCAAACTCTTCCCTGTGTCGACCAGTTGCTCCTGAAGGGCGAGGACGACACCACTGTCTTCCATTCTCTCCAGGATGGCCGAGATGGCCTTCCAAGCGGATTCAGGCGAATTCTCGAGGCGCGCCATTGACTCTGCCTGAGACGGAGTGCGTGAACAACCGTCCCAAAAGCTATCCCAAACCTCCTTCTCTCTGTTCGGTCCAGTCTGTTCTGGGCACGAGTCCCATCGCGTTGTGGCCAGGATTATCTTGGACAACCCTTCCTTTCCGCAGATCTTCTGAAACACTTTAATGTTCGATACATCGTTTCTAGTGATCCGACCAGGGTAAATCGGATACATGTAAACGACCCCGCCTACTTTCATGTCGGCGTCGTACCTGTTTCATCAGGGTGTCAACAATCTGGAAATAATGGCCGCCTGGTAGAGGAGAACGAAAACTCACGCTGACGCCAGCCAGACGGCCAGACGACGTAGTATTTCCGTATCAGAAACGGTTACGTTGTCGAATCCCGGGGTATCGACCAGCACGAGATGCCGTCCCCTCGTGAAGGGAAAGCGGGTTGCAACGTCGTCTGGGACTTGAATACGGTAGTCTGCCATTGTGGTTGTACACGATGCGAATCCATCACTAGATGGTGCCAGCTGAGACGATCCGGTTTTGCTGAAAATGTTATTGATGAACTGGCGTCGTGGCGATGGGGGACAAGTCAGCCTGGAGTACCAAGCAGAGCGACTAACAATGCATACCGTGCTCTTTCCTACTCCTGTTGGGCCCATCACGCTATAAATTGTCCTAAAATCAGAGTGTATTACTGAGAGAAAGGAACGGACTCACGGAATGAGGATGTCATCACTTCGAGCTTGCTGAACGACGGCGTCATTTGGACCTCTGAGCTTGCGAATATTCTGCTTTTTCCTGGGCATGTCGTGGTATTAGGTGGGAGCAATGGAAAGAGCTTTGGGTATATAATCGGAAGAACACCCTGCGCTGTGACAACCTCCTTTATGAGTGTTTCAAGTAACTACGAATGATTGCAACGTTTTAGAATGTGCGAACGAAACTATTAATGATTACTTTGGGGTGCATTGGCTTCCAAAACGCAGGATCGGTTGGAGAACGTGGGTACAGGGCGGTAAGTGCAAGGGAAGCTTCGTCGTGCCGAATGGAGGGTTCCAGGCAAGTGTCCATGCTGGTTCCATGTGTATGCATAGCATTGGAAAGCGATTGATCGTGACTGGGCCCATTGAGTGAGTACGCATGTCATTGTCAGGAGCAGGGATAGGTTGGGACGCCGGAGTCATTTGAGCAGGCAGCAAGTCGACATGAGCGCTCGATATACAGAGGTCATACAGTCTGTCGGGGGTGTTAAACAGTGAATTGACGTTGGGGCCTGCAGGATCGTCCTTGGCATGAGCAATGGATATTGATATTATGGTTGTTAGTGATGTTATAATTGTTGGTGATGTTGTTGGTGATGTTATTGTTGGTAATGTTGTTGGTGACGTTGGTGATATTGTTGGTGATATTGAGGGTACCATGATCCCGGACCTGGGTTTGATTTCCCTGAACATACATTTCGCCAACCGAAAAATGATTTGCATTTGGCATAAAATGTTGCTGGTATTCGTAATTTCCATGCTCTGCGTCGGATCGAGCTGAGGGTGGGGGACTGGGGGATGCACCGTCTAAGGTCGCCGAGGAAGAAGCACGACTAGGGGGTCTGTGTGGAGGAAGTGTGCTAGATGATGAAGAAAACGACGAAGACGACCTGGGATCAACCCGCACAATCTCGGGCAAGTCCGGGCCTTCGTACAAAATTGGCGTGGTGAGAGTCGTTGGAGTGCTGTCATTGAAAGGGGGAAGGTAGTTCGAAACCGGAGAAAAACTCCAATCGGAAACTGGTGAATCTTTCACTGGAGTCATGAGGGCGGTGTAATAGCTCGAGGCCCGAGACAACCTGAGATCGGGTGCCGGCAGCTCTTCAATTGGAAACCTGCAGCGGGGACAACGTCGCTGACGGTCGCCTGGGTCAGGTTCGAACGCAGCCTTTGTCGAAGGATCAGGTTCCGTTACGCTGATAATTGATACGGTTGCCTTCCAATGGAATCAGTTTAGCATGGAGAAATAGTTCAGAGAAACTCACCCGACGGAACCTCAACACGATGCGCGAAAACGAATTCGAGGATCGTCGGCGATCCTTTTCCTCGTTGATGAGCATCGATCTGAGTAACTTGGCTGCGGCCGTGTTCTCAAAGGTCTTGCCTTCCCCCACGATCTCCCTCTGAATGGTGAGAGGGGGAAGATCTATCCCCACGAGTTCACATCGCCGAACAATGCTTCCGAAAAATGACAAGGCAGATTCGATGGTGTCGTGGAGGCGGTATACTGTGATTGTTTCGTTTCGGAAGCTGACATCTTTCCAGAACTCTTTCCATATCCCTTGCTCTCGTGCTTGCCCAAGATTCGATGGGCAGCTGTCCCATTTAGTCGTCACACCAATTATCCGTAGAAAGTGGCGAGTGCCACAAAGCTCGCGAAATACGCGGAAACTTGCAATATCAGTTCTTGTGAGCTTGTTAGGGTAGATGGCATACATGAATACGATTCCGCCGACTCTGAGGCCAGCGGCGTGACTGGACACAGTTTCAGTATTTCATTTTGGAACCAAGATGAGAGTGGAAAGTAACTAACAGCGATGCAAGCCAAACTGAAATCTGACGAAGAATCTCGAAGGCGTCTTCCACAGAGCCGCGGTCGAAACTGGGGGTATCCACCAATACGACATGTCGATCAGTTACGTTGGATACTTGAACTCTGTATTGCACTAAGCGATCGACACAAGGCCGGAATGCATCGCTGTCGTTGGGATCCGGAAAAGAGCCTGGCGCTTCGAAGATATTCCGGACGAACTGGGAAGAGACCTTGTCAGCAACTGAGCGCATTCGCAAGGACAGGATTGGACGAACAGTGCTTTTACCGACGCCGGTGGGACCTACAATGCTATAGAGTACGTCAAAGACAGTTTGCCAGCACCAGAAAGCACATACGACATACAGAATGGCAACATCGTCCTCCGTTGCCACGTTTTCTACGTCATGATGTCTCCGCACCGAATCGAGGCCTGTTGCAGTTTGTCTCTCCATCTTGGCGTCAGCGGTTTAGAGAGATCGAAGGTGGCGGTCAATAACGAAGACTCCAGAGCCAGAGATTACGATAGGTAGGCGCTGAGCGGATGGAATAGCATTGGCCCCAAAGGGTGGCGATAACAAACACGAGAACACGAGACGATGCCATGCTGCGTTCCTGAATTGATTGTGTTCAAAGTCCGAACTACAAGACAGATCCCGTCACGTCATGACGTAGCCATCCTACTGAAGCAGGAGCACGTCCAGCCCAGGAGTTTCGATCGATGTCTGTAGCCCTTCAATGGCACTCTGAACAACGTACTATGGTCAATCGTACAATTTTACCCTGAAATTTGGGTTAGGCCGTTGCATCTAGGATCATGGCCAAACGACATCGTCACCCTGCGCGTATAGAGTCTGTAAACTTAGCGAGTCGAGGGTGTAAGGGATATGAATCGATCGTCTTGTTGAGTCCGCAGAGCCAGAGAAGTCATTAATTCAACAGCAGCCATGCACAGAACCTGAAAGATGCAGTCAGCCTCGAGCCGGTACTCGGAGAAACCAGAACAAAAGAAAGACCCAACAGCAAAGTAATACCACCTTGATTATCACATCCCCATACCCGAAATACCAACCTTCTCTTAGCCAACTCCATTGCCCTCCTGCAACTCTCTCCTATACGCAGCCGCCCACCTCACCCTATTGTCGCCCTCCGCGATCTCCTCCTGGCCCTTCCCTGCCCTGGCATTGTCGAATCGCGCTTTCCTCGAATCAAGCGGCGTCATCCTTCGAGGATCAAAAGGACCTTTCAGTTAGACAAAAGCGATTCGAGGAGACGGATGCGTGGATTTTCGAGAGGTAGGTGTTGAGTCGATGTGGTTTGCAACCGGTCGTCCTTTAGGAAGGCTGGAGGTTGGCGTGCGGCGGTTAAGAAAGGCTTGGAGGGATCTCGCGGGGCGCGGGCCATCCCAAGATATCCGCCAACCCCATCAACCTCGCAAACACAAAATCATGCGCCAACACAACTCCAAGCAGCCCCTGCACAACCTCTTTGCCGTCTCATACGCAAATGCAGTCGTAGCCTTCTTCTCATGCATCTACACCGGATTGCCATAATCCACAAACGCACTCCTCACCATCGCCCACTCCTAGCACTCCAAATTCCGGACCCTCTTCCAACTTCTTCCTCAACAAATCTAAGCACGCGGGCGCATCTTCTTCGGGATCATGTCTCCTTCGCCCGCGTCTGGATTTGCTTCCCCACTTCCTGGCGAGCTACGCGAGGCTAGGTTTGGGAAGCCTGCCGCGGGGGTGGTCTATCAATGCTGTGTCAACGCAGTATATTAGGTAGCTGAGTTTGAGGGCTCTGAAGTCGGATTCCAGGAAGTGGCCTGTAAAGATAGGTGTTGGAGAAGGTGGTGATGATGAGGAAGACGAGGGTTGGGTAAATGGTTTTGGAGAGGGGACGAATGAAGCTAGGGAGAGGACTCAGAGGAGGGAGAGGACTCTAGCTTGAATTTATGCGAGAGTGATGGTTACGGAGGCTATGTCTTGCTCCGTGATCCCGGAGAACTGGCAAAACGGTCTAGTTAGCATGATGTGCTTGAAAGAAGGTGTTCGCGTACTCACTGAGTAAGGTAGCCCACGATGAGCTTCGCAGGCTTAATCAGCTGGTCATAAGCTACATCATTTGTATGAAAATCGATAATGCAGGCAGTCAGCTGCTTGCCGTTTCCCGTGATGCACTGTAGGAACAAAACAAATTGGGGAGCAGCCAAAGCAAGGCAAGAAAGTAGTTCACCGTCTCACAACCAATAGCGTATATCTTTCTCTTCACCTCGAGGGCACCGACGGGAGGTTCGCTCAACGGCTGCGGTGTGTCAACCCAGCCCTCCGACTTCTGGAACGCATCTGCCATATCCAGAGGAACTATTGATTCTCGATCGTCGCAGCATCAACAGATACTGCGGAGGGTCGTTTTTCAACTTGTCCGCTACAATGAATGAGTTAATTTCAATCAGCCAAGCCAAGAAGTGGACGACTAACGCACGCTGAAGCCTCTGGTTCATCCTCCTCTTTGTCTCACAAGCCGATACAGGACAGCCGAAAAACGCGCTCAACACACCATGGATGCGATTTTGGTCTCCAGGAGCGCAAGTGGGACACGCATAGCTGAACATAGTCGCAATAGAGGTTATAGCAGCGGCCGGCTTGGTCGTTGAGGGAGAACTAAGGGATTTCAAGAATGACAAGATTGGGTTCGAGGTAGCATTGGAATGGGTGGGAGACAGGAAGTGGGTTCTTCGAGCTTCAAGCGTGACACCACTTACACGGCACTTGTTGGACCGAAGGGCTAATTCTAAAGAGAGCTTAGAAGGCGGTTTGGCGAAAGTGAAGGTGGTCATTCACTTCGGCGATCAGGCGCAGAACAAGATCTCGAATTTCCTGCAATGGATCAGGCCAATGAATCCAACTTTCGAAAGAATGTTACCTCTACGCCTAACATTATTCCGCTTCGCAATTTCGTGATTCAAGCACAAAAATTGAGGCTCGAGAGGCTTGTAGGAATGAGGATACGGTGAAAGGGCGTATAAACTGGAATCTGACATCCCAGGACGTTGCATGGTAGCGGCAGTATCTCCAGAGACTGGACCCTTAGTTGCGTTCCAATGTCGTCGTAGAAGAGGTGCAAAAGCCAAGCTGGTCTTTGCCATCAATTTCGTTGGGCATTTTCTCGGCACGTGCAATCACCTGAAAATCCAAGTTTCGACTTCCGAGAAAAGAAAAACGCTGGATACTCTTTCCTATGTGTCTCTATAAAAGCGTAGATTACACTTTACCGCTACCAGCCTCCACCTCTCAGCAAACTACAACGCCGCAGGCCCATGCCACCCATCTTCCATACAGTGTAGACGATCTGCGCTAGTTCTCCTACTAGGTTCGTTTTCGTTTCTCGTAACTTTCTAAGGCTTTGAATTGCATGTTGCATATTGCTCATATAGACGTGAGAAGTTAGCTGCTCATACTACAAATCCCTTCCGAGAAGGGTTCTAAACCAAGGAATAAGCGCTCCGAGTAATCCACTGCTGCCCGGCGCAAGATCCCTTGCGCGGCTTCGCTCTTGCAGCTGAGGTACTTGTCTTGAAGAATACCGTCTCAGAAGTGTTCCAACAAGCGCCCACGCTGAGTCTTCTGAATCGTTCAGACGACACATTGCTTCCCAATCATTTGAGAGCGCTTGTTCACGTCCAATTCTGTCATTGTTGTCCATTGGATAGTCCCATCTGGTCGTTGCTAAGACCACATTTGTACGAGCACCCTCCCCAAAAAAGCCCACGAGTTTGGACTGGTTCTCCTCCTCGGTCATCGTATGACGATCATTGCAGATTGGGTATGTATAAATAGCGCCCGCGAGAACCAAGTTCTTCTTGACGCTGAGGTTTCTGTGAGTTTTCACATATTTTTAATACTATTGATAAAGTGTCCTTACAGGCATTTGAGGGCCGATCTCACGTCTTTCATAATCTCCTCGCTTGTCAGTTCGCTTGTGTCGAGGCCAGGAGTGTCCAACAAAACAAGACGTCCTCTCGGGAGCTGCGCTTTGAGTGATCCACGTTTGTTGGGAATCTCGACAAAGTAAATTTGGCACTTGGTGGTGCCAGCGCTCAGACCGTCATGGATTTGAGGTCTTGAATGTCCCGACGGGCCTGGACCAGAACGGGATTTCAGAAGGTTGAGAACAAACTGAACGTTCCAGTCCCTCAGTGAGTGGCCCCAATTATCGTAACAAGGTTGACAACACATACGGTACTCTTCCCATGTCCAGATGGTCCGAGGATCCTATGGATAAGAGACGAAATTAATCAACCAGATCATTCGTAAGCTATGGGATGACTTACGGTATAAAAACGTCGTCCGGACGTGCATTTCTCGCTGCAGCCTTACACTGATTTCGAGGCATCGATCCGAATGGTAGCCTGCGGGAGAGACGAGAAGGTTCTAGGTTAGGCTATAAAAGCTTCAATGTTAAGCGGGTGGCCTTAATATCAGTCAGCGCCCCGTCGAGCTCGATACACAGACTCACTCATGGACGCCGCAAGGAAGACGTAGATTTCGTGAAACGAATTTCTGAACGGGATATTATTGCGCAGCTAATCCATATATCATCGCCAACCGATCGCTTCCTCGTGTAGTCCACACTACTCTGCCACTGCCACTTGATATGACGCAAAACTTGCTG